>CAJQZM010027970.1:0-10083 GCA_907164665.1 Colias nastes | reverse complement strand
ACAGGTCCCTAGTTGGCGCTTCCGCCAACGTCACCCAGATGCCTATTTACAACAGGCCTTACACAGGTCCCTAGTTGGCGCTTCCGCCAACGTCACCCAGATGCCTATTTACAACAGGCCTTACACAGGTCCCTAGTTGGCGCTTCCGCCAACGTCACCCAGATGCCTATTTACACAAATTGCAGCTGTGGCTCTCACGGGTCACCCTCTGTAGCGGCACGCGGCTTACGCTGCGCCGCCGACGTTGCTCCACGTCTCGTTCTTGTTGCAGCTCGCGCTCCAGTTGGCGAAGCCGCTTCTGTTCTTTCTTCAATGCCTCTTCACGATCCTGCAGCCGGCGGCAGTAGCTGCGGCTGCGTCCACTGGAATCGCGATCACGCCCCCGAGTGAGGCTGCGACTGGAGTCACGTTCACGGCCGCGAGTGAGGCTGCGCCTGGAACGCGATCGGCTCCGTCGGGGAGTTCCTGCGTTCCGTCCAACATCGTTTGATTCCATCTGAAACTCGTAGCCGGAAAATTGTGTGCATTAGTATAAGATCGGGTAACATTTTTATTGAAAAGACAAAAATCAGTAATATCTTGAAAACTAGGCGTGCTACGCAGAAAATAACGAAATTTTGACCCCCCCCCTTATAAACCCCCAGGCGCAACAATAAAAAGAGGGCCAATTGGGGTTTTTTTTTTTTTTTTTTTTTTCCCTCAATTTAAACTTCTCCTAGTTTAATGATATTTAAAACTAACGGTCTGCCCCGGCTTCGCCCGTGGTACACATCCACGCTTTCCCTCCATAAGAGCCATCCTCGTACATCGAGGAATAAACGAAAATAAGAAAAGTAAGAATTAAGGATGTCGGTTCAGCCGTTCTGGAGTTCCGCGCTTACCAACACCATTGGCGAGTTATCTTTATATTATAGTTCTTTTACTGTTATGCGGGAAGCATAACATCAGCTTAAACTTCGAAGGTAAGTGGCGTAAAGTGAATATCATGCGTTCAATGTCTATTTACAACACGGCTTCAACATCTGGTATGACGTTAGGTTCGGATCACTATAATAAACTTCTATTCGTGAAAGCAACTACAACGTTTAACAATCAGACTTTACAGAGCATAATTAAGTTGTAGGCGTGTACTTACACTTTTATTGTCTATCCCTGGCTTCTGAGATGTAAGAATTCCCCTTGTAACACTGCACTGGATGTCGAGGGTTGTAATTAAACTCCAATATTCAACTCTCAAAGACTATATTTCTTGAAAATGTCGGTAACAAAACTTAAGCACAACCGAACACTTCGAGCGCTAAGTCTCAACTGTCGTTTTGAATGCCGCGCGCCACCAAGCGGCCATTAGTGTTGCCAGTTGATTAAACAATTAATATTGAATTATAAAAATATGAAATTATAAATAATCTATAGTTGATAAAATAATAATAATAATTAGAAAACCTTACACAATTAATATTGAATTATAAAAATATGAAATTATAAATAATCTATAGTTGATAAAATAATAATAATAATTAGAAAACCTTACATGGATAACCCACAATAACTTTTTTTTGTCATTTACTTTTTACGACAAATAATGGCTAATTTTCGAAGCGATTTTAACCAATACAGCATTAATCCTTAACCAATTAAATACCTTGAATACATTGTTCATTTAATATAGATCTATATGGCCCTTTACACCGTATGATTTAAGTGAATATTTTCGAAGATATTACAGACTAGAGGTCCGCCCCGGCTTCGCCCGTGGTTACATATTTCGCAATAAAAGGTAGCCTATGTCCTTTCTCGGGTATCAAAATATCTCCATACCAAATTTCATGCAAATTGGTTCAGTAGTTTAGGCGTGATTGAGTAACAGACAGACAGACAGAGTTACTTTCGCATTTATAATATTAGTATGGATTTAAAAATTGCGGGACGTAGCGTTTGCGGCTGTACCGGCCGGCCGCCCGGCTATATATTTTATACCCGTGCGAAGCCGGAGCGGGCCGCTATGTTTTTATATACAACGTTCACAGTTTTTCTGTAGTGTATTTAATAAATAAATAAAAATAAATAAAAATTGTTTATTTCTTTTAAACAAGTTTTCATCTTGGGTTGGAGGTAAGTGCCTATATGCCATTTAGTATCATCATTGCACCCGTGCAAAGCCGGGGCGGGTCGCTAGTAATATGTAAATGATTATAGATGAAAATAAAACTAAGAGAAAGTAAAAAAATAATGATCATTAAAAATAAATTATATCACCAGTGATCCAAGTTTAATGATACTACAAATTAAACTAATCCAGTCTGACGGCAATTTATCGCTTCTTTTAAGACGTTTTAATTCGTCCTCTGATAAATGTTAGCAAATTAAATGCCCGAATTTACGGTTTTAGTAATTTTCTTGTTTAAATGTTATTAGAAATTAAGTTAATTATATTATTTTATGGGATATAATCAATCTAGGTTCGGTGCCTGGAACTTGAATCTTTTAGCGTATTCATTATTATATCTGTGTCTGTCTGTTGCTCCATTAATTAATTCTGTGCGGAGTGACGGTGGGCGCCAAAATTAAGCGAGACGAGAATGAAAAAGAGATATTAAATAAAAAAAATTTGGTTGTCTGTAAAGTCGGTTTACTGACGATAGTTGAACGTGACAACGTCCGATTGTGCTTCTTTGTCGCTCGTTCCGCGCTCTCGCTTGCACTTCAAACCTAACGGAACGCCTCAGAGCGAGGTAACGCCGCATGAGTCATGTTTTTTCGTGCGTGCAGCCGGCTCTATCGAATTATAAGACGTTGTCACGTCAAAATTAAAACGTTTAAAACTGTTTTATTAAGTTTTGCGCTACAATATTGTGTCAGTGCTGCTGAATATTGTGCACAGAAATACAGATAAATCGTGAATATCTGTGACTCGTTGTTCTATGTCCGGGCGTTAATCGCCTCTCCAAACCCTTCAACTTTAGACACCGTTAGGCTGGTGGTTTGTTTCTTATCTATTACCAAATTGTCTTAAGCGTTCTTTTATCCGACGATTTTTCAAGCCGTGAGCCTCGTTGACTGATTACCCGGACCAGCCACAATAGATGAGTCGACGTTTCACAAACAACTCTAGGCTTAAATTCGAGCACCTTTGAAAAGACGAAAACTCATTAAAGTTAAATTCACTCGGCAATTTGGAAAGGATCCAAGTTTGATAAAGCATTTTTTCTTTCATTCTACGTGTCTGGTTTGTTTCTGCGAGAAAGTTTTCGGTTCCGCCAAACTTGGTTGGGCAAGAAAAATTAATGTTAAGTCTAAATTGATTTGCTCGGGAATTGATTGCATGATAAATTATACAGTTGTTAGACTCTTGTTGAAACTTTATAACCAAGTTTAAGCTTTCACTTCCACCTCACTTCCAAAAATGCTGGGAGCATTTTTCCTTTTAAAGTTTTTAGAAGGTTTCAGGAATTATTTTATTTTTTTCAAATTAGATATTAATTTAAATAGCAAACATGCACATAGAATTGTCTATCCCAAAACATATGTTTGTTACATTTAACAGCAAACGACAATTATTATTTACTTAAGGCCCCTTATCGATTTTAGAGTGATTTTTACTTGTTTCTGTAATTCTTTAGACGCTCGTTTAACAAAACTAAATTAGTAACAATGTGTGATGATATCTTAAATTAAAGATTCATTCAATATCTAAAATACGTTCGAGACAATTTATTGATATTCATTGTCCAGTTTGTTTAATAGCCAATAACCTAAGGCGTGTTTCAATTTTTTCCATGCGGGACGTTCGTGTCTTTGTATTTTACACGGAATTTAATAGAAGAAGTTTTCTTATAAAATATACTACAATAAAGACACTGAGACATCCTAAAATATGTTCGAGGCAATTTATGTACTTTTATTGAAAAATTCAATGAACATCTAAGTTAAAATAGCCTTACTTTGATGAAATTTTATGCGTATATGGCGTCGAATTTCTAGTTCTTACAACAGAGTTAAAAAAAAATAAAAAATACACACTAAATGATAGGTTAATGCTTAAAAATTTGCAATAAAAAAAATACATATTATATGTTTTATGAAAGAAATGGAATAATTTAAAGTTCTCTAGAATTTTAGATTATATACGGGAGCGCAAACGTTGTTACGGCAGATCTATATAATCGAATATTCTAGAGAATTTTAAATTATACCATTACTTTCATATAACATAGTAGTTAGTTTTTTTAAACGAGCTCCTAAAGAATTAAAGAAACAAGTCAAAATCACTCTTAAAATCGATACGGCCTCTTAAGTAATTTTAGGAATTAACAGGCAACATGTAATTTTTATAAAATAAGATTGCGATTATTATTCTGAATAGATGGCATTAAAAATCTTTTTAATTCAATAATAATAACCCGAATGTGTCGAAGGGTTGAGCCACGTTATAAACATGGAAACTTGATGGATGATCGGTCGTTTGTCAGGATGTCAAAGTGAGAGCGTTGAACGCTCGTAATTTCATAAATCATTGAATTAATATATTTTCTCATACATAAATACTATGCTATTACTTCCATCTGCTTGTAGTGACAAACTCTATCCGGCTCGAAGGACCATTTAAACGATATTTTCAAATACTTATCGTAATGAAACAATTTAGTAAAAATGGGTATGACAGAAGTAAAAACATCGATTATAAAAAATACACAAGAGTGTAAAAAGAACTAACTTCTAATTTTTAAGTTTGACATCAATAAGAATATTCAACAAAACATTGCAACCGCCCCTTGTATATCTTTGAAACATTGAAAGAAAAAACAGACAAAAAAAAGCACCCCAACTTTTGTAAAATATTTGGATTCGGTATTTCTACATTATTTTTACGGCCCCTTTAAAGTATTTTTCCTTACATGTGAGGAATGTAAAGAAAAAATACTTTAAAGGGGACATTATCTATACTAATATTATAAAGCTGAAGAGTTTGTTTGTTTGTTTGTTTGTTTGAACGCGCTAATCTCAGAAACTACTGGTCCGATTTGAAAAATTATTTCGGTGTTAGATAGCCCATTTATCGAGGAAGGCTATAGGCTATATATCATCACGCTACGACCAACAGGGGTGGAGCCACGGGGGTGAAACCGCGCGGAGCAGCTAGTTTAGGATATTTTTATTCAATTACTTACTGCATTATTTAAATTCCTTCTATTTAAGTAATCAATAAAATTAAACAAACGCTTATCATTGGTTCATTGGGCATCGTTTCATAAAACAAATAAAATAATTCGATTCATTGAAATGCGCATATTTTTTATAAATTGTGATATCGAAACAGGTGGCTTGGAAATCGAGGACATTGAATTTTATTTTATTAAATGACTATTTGCACCTGGCTACGGTTTCTGCGTGTTCAAATGGCTAAAAAATTATATAATAGTTATATAATATGTGATTTATATTATTGCTTTCGTTAAATGTTATTTGATATACAGCTTTAATAACAAAAATATGCCAATATTAGTGAAAGTGTCTACTAACGTAGGTACTTATTGGATATCCTGATTAACCTTTTTAGTTTTTAGTATTAGGTTATCATAGATATTAGATCACTATCAACCTAATAATATTAACAAAAATATATTATTACATAGATCCTAATAATATAAATAAAGTATTAAAAACGAATGTTCCATCGACATTTACGAAATTTAGAAACCCAGCATTTTGGTTTGATTCTTTTGGTTAGGTTCTTCATTTCATAATATTTTTTCGCTTTCACTTCTTTATTTAGATGCATCAGTAGGTAGACATAGAGGTAAAATAGGGATTGAAACATTACCGTAAGCTAAAAGCTGCTATTTTCAGCTACATTCAGAATTTCAGCCCACAATAACAATGAAAGCAGAATTATATAACGTGGTAACAAGGCTAGGTACTATAATATCAATATCGGATCTCGAATTAACCAAATTTCCAACACTCTCCATATAAACATTTTGCGGCCAATATTTTGTTCATATATTGCCTGAATTTTGAACTAACGGTAAACTATGAGGATATGGTAAACTATGTTGAACTGATGTTAAATGAAAATAATATACTACGAGTAGGTACTGTAAACAACATCGAATAGAAAGATAGAAAGTTTTTGGGAACACAGTAATCAATAAACACATTTTAATTAATAATATACCTCAATGAAATTTCGACACGAATCTTGTATTTATTGTATCTACTACCTACCTTATTTTACTCGGAAAAGTAAACTTATTCGAAGCTAAAGCTTTTTCCGTCGATATAAGTGTAGGTGTATTTACATCACCCCCGCATTTGTAACATAATATTTACATGTGTTATTTACTGGAGTGAGACTTTCCTCTGGGAACTGTTCCTAGTAATAACCTAACCGCTTAATCAAAGGGAAACATTAACTGATCACTATTCATATTTGTACACGGCTAGATATTGCTACACGGTTATTAAATTAGGTTTAGCGCTGTTACCTCGTTTGATATTTCCATAATAATTGATACATCACTATCACTACATAGTATAAAACAAAGTCGCTTTCTCTGTCCCTATGTCCCTTTGTACGCTTAAATCTTTGAAACTACGCAACGGATTTTGATGCGGTTTTTTTAATAGATAGAGTGATTCAAGAGGAAGGTTTATATGTATAATAACATCCATTAAATAGTGGAGAAGTACTGTTATTTTTAAGGTTTCTAATGTGATGTCGTAAATAATTACATTTTTTCCGCTTACATTGCAAACGCAGGCTGAACCCTACGAGTTTTATCAAAATAATGTACTAAGTATTGTACAAATTGAAAAGGTCTACAGAAAAGTCCGCGATGGTATATGTCTATCTCTTATGGATAACCCACAATAACATTTTTTTGTCATTTACTTTTTACGACAAATAATGGTTAATTTTCGAAGCGATTTTAACCAATACAGCATTAATCCTTAACCAATTAAATACCTTGAATACATTGTTCATTTAATATAGATCTATATGGCCCTTTACACCGTATGATTTAAGTGAATATTTTCGAAGATATTACAGATTTAAAAATTGCGGGACGTAGCGTTTGCGGCGGTACCGGCCGGCCGCCCGGCTATATATTTTATACCCGTGCGAAGTCGGAGCGGGCCGCTATGTTTTTATATACAACGTTCACAGTTTTTCTGTACATAGTGTATTTAGTATCAGCATTGCACCCGTGCGAAGCCGGGGCGGGTCGCTAGTATAGTATAAAACAAAGTCGCCTTTTCTGTCCCTATGTCCCTTTGTATGCTTAAATCTTTAAAACTACGCAACGGATTTTGATGCGGTTTTTTTAAAAGATAGAGCGATTCAAGAGGAAGGTTTTAGTATATAATTTATTAGGTTTTAGACAAAGCGGGCGAAGCCGCGGGCGGTAAGCTAGTTAGTAATATATTTGTACTTTTTAGTGAATAGTTAGTAAGAATAATATACCTATGTAATTTTATTTCTCATTGAAACTTCTCTCTATGAAAATAATTTCATTGAAAAGGATATATATGTCGTGGCCATATCGTAGATTTGCTCATTTCATGATATGATCGATCATTTCACGAAATGGTTGCATTTCATGAAATGGCCAACATAGTTTGATCAGATCGTTAAATCGTCAACGTTTCACGATTTGGTCATCCACATTTGGCCAGATCGTATAAAATATAAAGAGTCCATAAAATATTTAAAAAATTCAGAATATTCTAAAAACTTGTTTAATGTCATTTAAGTTAGTTCCGCGGCAGCGGCCGGCGAATGCCAGAAGCGAATCGTTTTTGCAATAGAAAACAGTTAGGTTAGGTTAGGTTAGACTTTGATAAACAACGCACGAGCCGAGCGAGCAAAGCGAGCGTGCCGCGGTAGCGGCCGGCGAGTGCCAGAAGCGGATCGCTTTTTAAAAAACAAACAATTATTATAATATAGTAGGATTTATAAATATACATATATCCCAAAAGAAAAAATGTGTCTTAAATTATTTTATTTAAGACGCATTTTTTCTTCAATATAAAGATATCCACATTTTCCATAGTACTCGAACCTCTTCGTCGTAAATTCTTTGCTATGACTTTCTTCATATTGTTATTAAACGAATTATGAAGTTTTTAACTGCGAATAATTAAATTTTCGCCAGCGGCCGCCATCTTATCACATAAACACAGAGCTTGCAGCGCCTCTACCAATGATTAATGTAACTATTTTACGATATGATCAAATAATTTTGATCATTTCATGAAAAAACCGCTCGTTTAGTTGGCCATATCGAGAAACGATTTCTTATCATTGATCTGCTCAAACCACATCATGATGTAGCCAATAGACATTCGATCATTTCATGAAATGCGACCATTTCACGAAATGATCGATCGATTTCACGAAATGATATCATGAAATGAGCAATTCAACGATATGGCCACGACATATATATAGTAACAGGAATATTATTTATTTTTCATTGAAACTTCTCTCCATCCTTTTAAATAGAGACCTTTGTTGATTTAGAGCCCTTAGCTATTAATAATTCGATTATAGAGAATCTATTCACTCAACAATCAGAATTTTCTATCGATAAGAATCATTGACTTTTCATGAAAATAGACACACAATCTATTTTAAAAGCCTTTGATTTGAGAGGCAGTGTATCAATAACAAAGAAATTGAATAGAATTAGTTCAGCAGTTCGCTTATAAACAGATGCGCAAACTTCGCCTTTATTTCAGAAAGAAACAAAGTAAAGATATTTATTTAAAACATTCATCTGAATGTGCAATGAGAGCGGATAATTTGAGTGCGAAACCCGCAAATGGAGGAACTTTGTATAAGTTCCACTTGGCTGAGTTTCTTACAATGCGGATACGATAGCCCGGGAAATAGTTTCATAATCTATTGTAATAATACAACTCTCTTTACAGCTCTCTTTAATAGGTTCATAGTTTAAGAGATAGGGTTGTAACACTTTTTTGTAGATTTGTCATAAATTAAATACAAATTAGAGCTCGAGGATTCTTCTGATCTTCTTCTTCCACAGTGACATATCGTAATATGGTTTACCTGCTACGCAGTACGCGTATACATATTGTGTACCTATATTATTTTGTACCTATATGGTTTTTTTATTGCAGCACGAATCAAGGGCATGCCAAAAACTACACTTTCGCATTTGTAATAATCGTAGTTATGAATCATGCAAATTTTAATATTTTAGTAAAAATTTACAAACAAATAACATTTATGGCTCAGATAAACATGTCATAAATTAAATCATAAGCACGTTCATATGATTACAATGGTACATTTCGCTGCCCACAAAATCATTACTTACGCAAATAATACCATATGGCTGCTACATCCGCGCCTAACAATCCGACTAATGCTGAGACAGACGTCATAAAAATCCAACAATACTTATCCACATGTACAAAAAAGGGGCAAAATTGTTACGAATGTAATAAAAGATCATGTGGTCTATGGTTTATTTATCTGTACATGTGCCAAGGGTTAACTACGGGTTAAAAACACTTTTGTTTTCTTTATGGTTTCGCAAAATAAAGGGTTAAAGTTCGCAGTTCGCGCCCGCCCGCTGTGTTGTCATGTGAAAATAGGATTTATGTCGAAAAATGTGTGACATCTTTATTTGAAGGGGTTATTGAATTTATGTTACGATACGGTATTGAGGTCCGGATTTTTATGGTTGGGTAAATACTAAATACCTAAATTGTTGGCTTCGAAGCTCGCATCAACAATTTACCTTGGTAATAAAATATCCTGAATTTGCGATTAATTAAAACAAGAACTTCCTTAGTCGCAAACGAAGTTTGTTTATTATTAGTTATACAAACATTAAAATATTTATTGTTAAGTACTGGGATTTCTGTAAAGAGATTCCTGGATGACCTGATTAAGCTTTGTTAATTATTTGTCTGATTTAATATTTTAGTCTTTGTAATCACATAGGTAGCTAAGAAGATACTTATTTTACGAACTTCCTTTGTTTTCGGATCTGAAAGGGTGCTGTTACGTATTTTTACAAAAACACGCTGTTTTTCGGTACCATTTTAACT
>CAJQZM010027968.1:0-15202 GCA_907164665.1 Colias nastes | reverse complement strand
AAAATTTTCGTCGGCGCCATCTTGGATTTTAGTTTTGACCTCATATTAGTTAATAGCTACCCCAAAAACCATGAAAATGACACCCATCACGAAAAAAAGTCAAATTTTCATCAGCGCCATCTTGGATTATAGTTTTGACCTCATATTCGTTAATAGCTACCCCAAAAACCATGAAAATGACACCCATGACGAAAATATGTCAAATTTTTCGTCGGCGCCATCTTGGATTTTAGTTTTGACCTCATATTGGTTAATAGCTACCCGAAAAACCATGAAAATGACACCCATGACGAAAAGATGTAAAATTTTCGTCGGCGCCATCTTGGATTTCAGTTTTGACCTCATATTCGTTAATAGCTACCCCAAAAACCATGAAAATGACACCCATGACGAAAAGATGTAAAATTTTCGTCGGCGCCATTTTGGATTTAAGTTTTGTCAAATTGCTTTACCCCACCAATCCGTTCAACAACCCATAAAAAAGAGGATCTCAGTCAACGTAATTTTTAAAACATAATTTTAAATTAGGTACAAATAATTGGAATATGAAACTTATACAGTATACTCTTATAAAGTATCAAATATTTCAAATCACGAAAACGACAGTGCACGCACAATAATCTTTTTCTTATTCATTTTTATTTTTGGGACGAGGAGCGATACACCCGTCCTTCCAAGAGCGCTTCTGAGCGCGGTCTGACGACCCGCGAGAGCAAAATGTATGCAGAAATCGACAAGTATTTTTAATTTAGCTAATAATTGAAATAAAATTTTGATTTAGATACAAAAAAATTATCATAATCTATAAAGGACTATATATCCCTCAATAATGTATAGGTAAGAAGATAGATTAGGCTTTTAATTTTCTTAAAATGGTACCGTTTTAGACCCCATTTTTTTGCATTTTATGCGATTATTGTGCTGGGAAAATCGTATTTCAGCGACAATTTTGTATGACGTCGTACAATTTTTATAAGATGAACGTAGAGCTGAATATATTATCTTTAAATTAAGATATTACTATGTTCTCACGTGTAAATGCTTTAAGTTAAAATGGTACCGAAAAACAGCGTGTTTTTGTAAAAATACGTAATAGCACCCTTAACAATCAGAATTTATTGCCAGCCATATAAAGGACTAATCACTACATAGTATAAAACAGTCGCTTTCCCTGTCCCTATGTCCCTATGTCCCTTTGTACGCTTAAATCTTTGAAACTACGCAACGGATTTTGATGCGGTTTTTTTTAATAGATAGAGTGATTCAAGAGGAAGGTTTATATGTATAATAACATCCATTCAATAGTGGAGAAGTACTGTTATTTTTGAGGATTCTAATGTGATGTCGTAAAAAATTACATTTTTTCCGCTTACATTGCAAACGCAGGCTGAACCCTACGAGTTTTATCAAAATAATGTACTAAGTATTATACACATTGAAAAGGTCTACAGAAAAGTCCGCGATGGTATATGTCTATCTCTTATGGATAACCCACAATAACTTTTTTTTGTCATTTACTTTTTTCGACAAATAATGGCTAATTTTCGATGCGATTTCAACCAATACAGCATTAATCCTTAACCAATTAAATACCTTGAATACATTGTTCATTTAATATAGATCTATATGGCCCTTTACACCGTATGATTTAAGTGAATATTTTCGAAGATATTACAGATTTAAAAATAGCGGGACACAGCGTTTGCGGCGGTACCGGCCGGCCGGGCCGCTATGTTTTTATATACAACGTTCACAGTTTTTCTGTAGTGTATTTAGTATCAACATTGCACCCGTGCGAAGCCGGGGCGGGTCGCTAGTAAATTATATAATCATAGCTGGCAACACTAATACATCACACATCGGCTAATTGTTGCCAGGACGGAAATAAAGCTTCCATTTTAACCATAAAAGAGGACACGTTTAGAATTATAATTATTATTTTATTAAATAATAATATATTCTGTGATAGTTCGATGTTATGACTTTTTTTGCTAAGTCTTATTATGTTTAATTTTATTTTCTGTAGGTATGTTGTAGGAGTAACTTCTCTGTAATATGCTAATTGTATGAATTCTGAAGTTATATGAAAGTAATGTTTGCTCTGTCAACTGCTGAAACTAATTTCGTTGATATATTTTTGTCTGTCTGTTCATTCATAATTGTTTTGTTAGATGTCTCTATTTGACATTTACTTTAGAAATAAGAACTTTGCTCTTCTTTCATTTTACAAAAATTGTTTTGTTCAATAACTTTAATCGTAGTATAAATAAATCAAAGTGTTATCTGATTAAATATTTCAGAAAAATACATATAAACAAAGCTTAGTGTAAAATAATTTAAAAAAAACATCAGACATTGCGTTTTGGCTGACACATCCACATTGCTACAATAAATTGGCACAAATTTTCCGATAAATGCTGTCCAAGACTGTCCACTCCCCCGGGACCCCCCTTACGTAAGGGGGGATCCATTATCATTAATCGTAGAAGCTTAGAGAGAGCTCATACGTCTTAATATAAGGGTTTTGTTTTAAGAGTGCTTTTTGCCAAGACATCGTAGCGCGAATGGATGTTATGTTTAAATAAATATTTATTTGGTTGACATATACTAGAATAGTTAATAAATGAATTTTTAATGCGTTCTATTATAAACTTACTAGCGGTCCGCCCCGGCTTCGCCCGTGGTACCTACATGTTTACGTTTTTTTTCATAAGAACCATCCTCGTACTTCAAGGAATAGATTCCGCAGCGCACGCGATGACAGAATTTTTATTAAGGAATTTTTTACACCTTGGGTTACATTATTGCATTTTTGGTAAGGACCTCTATTTTTTTTGAAAATGCAATATAGCCTATGTTGCTCAGTGAAGATGCAGCTTTCTAATGGTGAAAGAATTTTTGAAATCGGTCCAGTAGTTTATGCGTGAAAACCATACATACATACATAATTACAAACCTTTCCTCTTTATAATATTAGTATAGATAAAATTGAATTCAATAAACTTTTTGAAACCTAACCTTTTGGTAACTTACTCTGGTCGTTACTTGATTATTTTTTATATGAGATATTTTTTTCTACAAACATTACTATCAAAAGAATTCCAACCCAACCCACACCACAAGAGTTAATCTAATAATTGCCCCTTTTCACTCGGTAAACAAGATGCTATAATTTCGTGCGAACCCATCTATCCATTCGCAAAATTCCCACGAAATCCGATCCAGCGCACGCGTCACATCGCGTGATATACATGCAACCTTAATGTATTAAAAATTACACATATTGTGTTACGGACATGTAGAAGTAACCTTCGTATTATCAAATTTATTAATTGTTCAGTGCATATTTCAAATTTCAGTTCGTTTAACAAATAAATAGCTGTGCCCCGCGGTTTTACCCGCATTGCTCCTCTCCTTTTGGTCTTACCGTGATGATATATAGCCTATAGCCTTCCTCGATAAAAGGACTATCTAACAGCGAAATAATTTTTCAAATCGGACTCGTAGTGCCTGAGATTATCGCGTTCAAGCAAACAACCATTTTTATAGCTTATGAAATAACAGAATTACGTTGGTAAAACTGTTACTGTGTTTAGACTTTATACATTAACGTAGTTTTTAATAAAACAAGATTATTTTATAATTAAACTAGGTTTCCGCCCGCGGCTTGGCTCGCGCAGTCAAAGAAAAACCCGCATAGTTCCCGTTCCCGTGGGATTTCCGGGATTGCGTCATTTTCCCGGGATAAAAAGTAGCCTATGTCCTTTCTCGGGTATCAAAATATCTCCATACAAAATTTCATGAAAATTGGTTCAGTAGTTTAGGCGTGATTGAGTAACAGACAGACAGAGTTACTTTCGCATTTATAATATTAGTATGGATTAAACCGAAAAAACATTAAAACCAAATGCAACAATGTAAACTCTAAAAACATGTTTCAAATCGTTCAAAAACCACAACCGACGTTTCTCACAAAGATCGGTGTCAAAAAACACCGAAACTCGACCACGCCCTTTCTGGGAATCGAAGCTGCGACCCAGTGACATGTGAATGGTGGAAATCAGTGTAATAATAATTACATATATTGTACTTAAAGTATTTAAATACTATTTTAGTAATTAATTTACTATTTATGGTATAATTTTTGTTTATCTGAATACCTACTGAACGGATAAACCCTGATTTGCCAAATTTTGATGAATTATGATACAATTTAATCTTTAAGAATTCATATAATAGTTTGTTTATAAATTTGATATGTATAAAATTTCACTTATCTGGAATTATTTTAAGGTCCGCCTGAAATGTTTGTGTCTAGTTGTTTAGCAAATTTTTTCCTAATCGGTTCAGCAGTTTTGGCGTGATAGAGCAACAAACATCTGCGAAACCACACAAGCTTTCGGATCTCATACTAATAATACTGCATATTAAAAAACGTGTAGAATTGACTAACAATTCGGCTCGTTATCCCTCAATATTAACACCTGCGTTTCCAAAACACAAATTACGATATAGACAAACATCGATATCGCGTGTAACAATATCGAAAAATAATAGCGGAAAGGTGTTCAATCGTTAACTGACAGTTTTCGCTAACGACACGAAACTCAAATAAAATTACACGATAATCAGTAAGCCATTCCCAGACACACATGGTGTGAACTGCGCGCATTAGTGACATCGCTTCCTGTCCAAAAAACGAACAATATGCTCTTCATTTAAACGGCTTAATAGATTCAATATATCTTGTCTATGCTTCCAATTTCAAACACATTTGATTGCTCCTTTTTATTCGTCAACATAGTCACATAGTTCTCATGGAAATTCGAAATTAGAATCCGCGTTAAACCTTCAAAACACATGTTCGATATTCAAATTAGGGAATAGACCTGAGCAGCGTCAGTTTTTGATCGGTGTAATTGAAAGTGGCGCGGCGGACATCTGTTCTAAATACGAATTCAAATTCGCCGCCTGTTCGCTTTCTGTAATGATTATTGAAATTGCCAGTTGGTTATACCGCGCGTTCTATTTTTGAATGGAATTTCAGCTGGTGTTACATCGGACTTAAGGTATCCCCACACAACACGTTTAGTATCTATGGTTTCAGCACAGATTACGAAGCAAATTTTAATTTAAGGCGAGCCGTTTAAAATTAGCTTAAGGCATTCGCCGTAATCTTTACGATATTCAATTAAGTCGGGCGCCATTATTTTAAATTAAAACAATCTCCTGTCGTAATAAGACACCTAACGATAGTTAGTATTACAATCAATTAAATACATGAATGGCAATTAAATGCTGTTTTTTTTTTAGATAATTGCCAGACGAATTATTGTGAAAGGGTATCAATCAAATGTTGCCTAAATTACTATTTGGAGTGTAATTACGTCCAGTGCATAAATAAAAAATAAATTAAGATTTATGGCTCTAGCAATAAAACATCGCATATTTGTGGCAAATAAAATTGTTACGAATGCTTTATTATATCGTGGTATTTGCAATATTTTAATAGATTAATTGAGGTAGAAATCTATGCTTTTCCATCATTGACTTGACTTCATTCAAAGCGAAAACTAAAGTAAGATGAAATTGTTTCTTTTTGCTGCTATTAGGTACTACTTTTCTCTGAATATTTAAGACCTCATCAAACAAACATAAAATCAGATAACCATTCTGTAACATAAGCTCATCTGCCACATAACCATAAATTAAAACAACAACAAACAATGAAACAGCATCAAGAATTTAATAACGCAGCCGATCACAAAAAGCGGAATTAAAAATTTCAGCGCCGTCAATAAATATTTTGCAATTTCTATGTACATGCGCGTAATGATGCGCGCGCGCACGCCAGCCCGCCATTACGCGCACCTGCAAGGGTAATGGGCCAAGCATTGTTACGGTCAAATTCATTTGCCTCATCACAATTTGTTTACTATTTTAATTGAAGTGGATATTTCAATCGAAAGATTTGAAAGAAACGCCAATTTTGATTCGATTTTCCCTAATTAACGTCATGTATCATATCCAATTAGAATTGTACAACACGTATATGAAATAGACACGTTTGTACATCTATCACGCAAACTACTGAAGTCAACTATTTGAAAATTTTAGCGTAGTTTCCCCTCTATAGGTATCTGGTAGTATCCTGAAAACAGACGTTGTAATAGCTACGAAGCAGATCATTCTACCTATTCTAGTAGCTTTGATTCTAGTAGCATTACAGATTAATTCTAATCCTTATTGAACATAGCATGTTAATGGCAGAGTAGTCTCTCAACCGTGTATTGTAGTAGCCCTGAAACCTATCCATTCAAGATTAAATCTAAGCCTAACTCTGTAGAGCCTCCAACTCTAAACCTTAGCTTCGCTTCCCGCGTTGGTACCAGGCCGTCATAACTGGGTTGTTGTCAACAGAGGCCGCCCTCCTCCTCGCTGTCGTACGGCGCGGTGAACGACGACGTGCGCTCGCCGGGCTCCGGCGGCACGCCCGGCCCGCTCAGCCAGCAGCCGCCGCAGACCCTCGACGCGACAGACCCAGGTGAGCTCTTGCTGCTTCTTACAGCCTGGTAACATTTGTTTAAGCCTTTGCAAAAGTCTTATATTTTCTGACATAAATAATCCTTGATCTTGTCATAAACCACGCCAATATCTATTAGTAGATGAACATGAATATATTCATTTTAAAGAAACATCTTTTCTACTCAATTATCTATTCAATCATATTCTATTCTTACTTTATTCTTTTCTCGAATAAATGTTACCAAATCGCTTGGCGTAATGTTCGTGCAATGCGGTCTTCACTATAGTTATGATCAGTTGCATGTTCTTGGTGTTTCAGCGTTGAGTAAGTATTGTTTGTTGGCTTGTCGCTTTGCCTGTTTTGATTCGTTTGATTGACCGTCTCTAGGCTCTAAAATCTCTCCTTCTAGTAATTTCCAATTATTGTAATAAATAAATGTCCCTCTTCTCTCTCGAATAAAGTAGTTTGCGTGATGATTGTTATTACAAACCTGTCGTAAAGCGTATGTACCGATGACATGAAAGAATTCAGCGCATATTGTTAAACCGTATCGATGAGTCAATACTCAATACAAATTAAAAATAACCACAGACAATTTTAATAGTGTAATAACCTCTGGCGCAATCTTGGCGAAATTCTGACAGCGTTTTCGTTCTAAAGGTCGAGGGTTGAACGTGTTTTTAATGAAACGCTATCAATATGACATACTCCCACGCAGACCGACAATTAACATGTCCACGCGATCTAGATCCTACACACGTCAACGCCCGTCAAGAGGCAATTGAACACTGACAGCGCTCGTCGTCGCTTCACTATCGCGTCACCTTCCACCACAAAAGACACCGTTAAGTTTTGAAAAAAGAACTCTTCTTTCGTCATTCTGATCTGTCAAGAGAATTGGAATCATTCAACACGTCGCCGCGTCTCGATCTCGATCGATTGTCGCGTGTCTTTCGTTCCGAGTGACGGATGGGCGCAGCTCTGGACGCAGTTATGACGTTTCTGTCCCGGCGCCGCCACAATAGCTATTGAAATGAGCTGAATTGTTATGCACGTATCAGCGCCGTATCTCCGATTGATTACCGCTTTCATATTCATGTAGCCCAGGTAATTTGTGTGGGATTACGTTGCGTTTGACGCTTTTTTTAATTGAGGGGAAAGTGGCACAAAAGACGCGCGCTCACGTTTGACAGCTGTCAAAAGTGGCCACCGCGTTGGCGCGAAAAGCAAACAAAGCGCCAGGTTTTTTTTCCACATTTCACACATAGTTTTTTCGTGGAAAAATTATGCTTTCGACGCACGTTTGTGTAATTGTTTGGTTTGTCGCCCGGCTCTGTCGGCGCGAACATGGCGAAATGAACGAAATTGAATTTTGGTGAGGCGGTACAATGATCTGCGCCTACATAATGGGAAATTCGTTTCCCTCTGCCTTTTGTTTATTAAAATTCACCATGCGCGAATTATTTTTCATTTCACGGCAGCTATCGTATTGCTTCGTTTGAATTTTTTTCTATATCAATGCAATAACGTTTCCGTTAAACGAATACCACGTATATTTTTTTTTATTTCAATAAACAATCGTCTCTTACTTAGATGAATTATACATACAATTAAAACAACAGGGATCAGTCAATTATAAAAACACATACAATACCTACAACCCCTGAGAACATTATAAAACAATTAACAATCGCACTTAGGCTACAAACTAATTAAAAATTCAAATTCAAAAATGGGACGTCACTTGAGCCGAGGCCGCGGCAAAAGGGCTAACTTTCCCGCGTGAATTATTCAAAATTCAAAATTTCCCTATAATTCAATCATCCCATCCCGGGGGAGAGGGGAGGGGTGATTATTTGCGAATTTAATATTAATTAACTGACGTGCGCTCCGTAATTACGTTTTTCAATTATAACTGACAATTATGCGATGAAATTCGGATGCGAGATTCTGGTAATTTCGCGCTTTTTTCATCTGTGGAATGAGCCGGGAATTTATTTTATAGTCTGTGCTTAAAATTGGCAACTCTTTGTCATTAAAATAACATTTTTACCGTTGTTAATTATGCTGCTTCATAGGAAATTTTTGGGAATGGAAATGAGAGGATTTCGTACATGGCCTCGTGGTACTTAGATAAAAGATAAGGTGTATCTTAAAAGATAGATTAGTGAAAAGATTAGTGGAGTTATCTTTAGAATCCGAAGTAGCTACCAGGATACATCAGCATAATTCTACGCACATTTGTCCGGCGTGGCGCGTGATGTGTTTATATAATATTTAGGATTGTCACACGGACGGGTGAAACGCGGCGTTATAACGCGACGGTTTATTGCATGAATTTTTAGGTATTTTTCTGTAAATTCTGTGATTTTGAAGGGCTTCCAAAAATTATTTATTGGATAAATGTGTTTAAAATCACACATTATATAGCTTCTGTTCGCAGCACGCAATAAGGAAAGAAAAATGTTACTATTTTATTTTTTAAATTTTTAGATATTTTCAAATTGTTATTCCTAGTTTTAATGAAAAAGCTATGTTGACTTAGTATTCATTACCTACATGATATATTTTCTTTAAGATTCAAAAGAATATTACTTTCAATAAATATAATTATTATAAGAAAGGCGTATTACAAGCGGTAGAACCGTTCGTGTGCAAAAACCTTTCCTGTCATAGAATTATGAAGTAAATTCAATCCAACAGCGGAGACGATAATTTTATTTAGAGACCCTTGCAAGGGCAGCGTAATACAATAATCGGTATATTTTGTGGTATTGCCTTGTTATATAATCTGTGATGTAGTTATTACTTATATAGCTATGACTTTGAACTTGTAGTTTCCTATCGGTAAATAGCAGTCTCATCACAATCGGTCCAGCCGTTTCGTTAAACAAGTAGACAGACACATAAAAATTCTCAAAAAAAATTTAAGTACAGAAATAAGAATCATGTATCTAAGCATTTATGACGATTAGATCGGTTTTTCTTAATCATTTAAAAAAAATTGTACACAATACATTTTTACACATGTTATTCCATCTTATTTACAAAACCTTACAATAAACCTAATTATAATAATTAAATCGTTCAATTCACACCGTAGCGACGTAAAAAACATCAAATAAACAAAACAAAAGAACGGACAGGCGTGACATTGATTATTTAGTTACGTCGAGTTAAACTGTGTCGGTCACCGATACAATTGATCACGGGCAAGCGTCGCCCGCGGTGGCCGCGGTTTGGATGGGTCACCGAGTACTGTTAGTGGAATTTTTTATAGATTTTTAGTTTCGTTATTAGGTAATGTAACTGCAGTGTTTATATGAAAATGGTAATTAACGAAAGTTTGCTTTGTCAATATTCAGCCATATTTCGTTTATCCATAATTTGACTACAGTTTTACACACAGATTAGTCGTTTTCTAGTGATGCACATGCAAACTTACAGAATTCTTCATACTTACGATACAGTAGTGAAAATTACTTCGTAAAACTTTTCAAATGAAAATAACAAAAAATCTCAGGCCCCTGAAACCATAAGTAGTTGATTTTCATTACCTACGTATCTAAGTGCACCATGCACACTGCCAAAACAGACGACTAGGTTATCTTCTATATATAAAAATGAATCCCTATTTCCCTTGGTCACGGCATCACGCGTGAACCGGTGGACCGATTTTGATAATTCTTTTTTTATAATATTTCTTGAATTACGAGGATGGTTCTTATGGAGAGAAAACGTAAGCATGTACCACGGGCGAAGCCGGGGCGGGCTGCTAGTACTGCCATAAAAGCATTTTCCACTACATATAAAACCTCCAGAGACCTACAATTGAAAGTAAATCGAAGGCAATAAAATATTAACTAACGTTCGTCCAGTCACGTACCTTCGAACGCAATCATAAAATGGGCTTCAATTATTCACTATTAAATTCCTAAATATTAGATTAGGGGCGCTTAAGGCGGAGTTGGGAGATACCTATGGAGCCGCGAAATATGATTGGTCGACGCGTGACGTCATGGATATTCGAATTCCGAATTCGATGTTCTATTTTCGAATGTAACGGATTATAGAAAAGCAATTGAATTAAGAATGTAAAAACTGTTTAATGTTTTTAAAATATAGAGGTTTACAATATGTTTAAATAAATGAAATTAAATATGAAATATTTAATTCTCGCCTCAATGTTATTATAAGTTAATATCAATTTAAATTATTGCAGTGCTTATGATGTGTCTTTAAATTATACTACTCTTTGCATTCGTAAAAGTTTATATATATAAAAAAGTTTTAGTTTGAGTTCAATACTAAATATTTATAACAATAAGTCAAAAGCTCTCAAACCACAGAAATGCTAAATCACAATACGTTAATAAAGTTTGATTACAATAGAAGAATACGGGCGTTACCCTTTTTGTATGTTTGTCGGCTTAACCCTCGGAATGGGGGTAACGATTGTGGGTGACTCCACCTGGCTATAGAAAGCCTAGGTTTAGTGCTTTTGCTATGGGATGAAAATATAAATTTATCATAACAATAATTTTGATCGTAAACAAACATATTCATTGGAAAAAATGGATTGTAAATACTAGATCGTAATCTGTATAAAATTTATTGATTATTTTATTTATCTTAAAAAAAACAAATAATAATGCATTCTAATTTTCAAATTGTGTTATTCATTTGACAGAACTGTATAAAACCCTTTATTTGTCAAAATTACATGGTCCGAGGAACACAACGGGCCATTCAAAAATAGAACTCCAGTCCATAGACAACTTTTTTTTTTAATTTTAACAAGTGACCAAAGACAATCGCTTCACGCGTCAAATTCGAAACGTGAATAATACGAATTAATGCCGTTGTTAACAAAATTTTATATTTAATACTTGCATTGTTTGCTTTTAAAGGGTGTATTACAATTGGAGATGTCAGAAATGACAAACTGATTCGTCATACAGCTGCGTGGAAAGAGATAATAACAAAGGCATGTAGTGTGAGATTTTGAATGATTTTTAAGGGGGTGGGGAGGGGGTGCAGTGAATATTATGTTGTTTTTATGAATATGTTAGTGTTTAGCAAGTTTTTGTAATTATATTTTTGATTAAAGAGTACCTTGTCAGTAGATAAACCATAGATAAGAGAAAGTTAAGAAAAATATAGCAGAGTATCAACTTGGTGAAACTATATTTTTGAATTAGTGTAGGTAATCATTAATAGATAAGAGAAAATTGTTTTGAAAAAGAGAATTTAAGAAAATTACTACTAACCTAACTACCTAACCTAATACTAACCTTCCTCATTTGAAAATGTCATAGAAACCGTTATGCAATGACATATTCCAATTTTGGAAAACTACAAAATTATCGTATTTTACTCGTAACAGAAAACTTAAAATTCCATCCGAACAAAAAGGCAACAATTAATTTTAAAACAATAGAATTTACTAACAGAAGCGAAATGCCAATGTAAGTGATAACCGTGAAAATTATGTACATACATGACTATTACATTTCATAGGAAAATAGATCTTATTGCGAAGGCAGTAAAGCCGTGATCCCTGGTTAGTAATTATGATATATGAGCGTTTGGGTTTAATATACAGAAAATTTTAATTCTTACGATTGGTTACGGACATCGGGCCACCGGCAGTTAATTTAATTGTAGTTTATGTCAATGCTTGGCCAATGAATAATTTTGACGTTAAATTATGATTATTTCGATATATTTTACCTGTACGTACTCATACTGAAAGATTGTGTAATATTGGACAGTTGGTTATATCCAAATATGACATATTTATCGTAATAATATCCTATTATCAATAATTCTTGAAATTCCGCCTTGTCTTTCCAACTAATCTCTTATCGATAGATAAACGTTGTCATGCATCTTCTTTTAATTTTAATTCCACGATTGAATTCGAAATTCAAAAATGCGTACTCTATTCTCTATTGTAGAGCGTAGTCTATGGCAACAATGGGAATCCATTGTCTATGACACGTTAAATCACCGGGAGCCATATTTAACATCTCATAAACATAATCACAAACTGTTACATTTCACTCATTACACTGCTACTGTTTTGAGACGTGACCAAATTTGTTGATCCCTAACCTGGTTCGAATACAAACAGATAGTTAAGAGTTCAGGGGTCTCGATAACTGGTCGTGTTATTAGCATTTTTAAACTTCTGGTAGCCTATTTAAAGTTGTTTGTCTTTCGGTAAAGGGCCGCAAATGTCGGATATAAATCACTGCGTAAGAATGCTTCGGAAAGCATGATTTACATAGCATTTGTATTGTTATGTAGAATATGTTAGAATTTTTGAAATATTGCTACGCTAGATCGACTGTGTATTTAAATTTCCTACATATTTAACGCTAAGAACAAGTTTTACATGAGCTTACTCAAGCCAAATGATGTGCATTTTCAAAATTTCAAAAAAACAACACCTTAATGCTTTATTTACGAAAATCATGTAGCTAAAGTATTAAAATAACAGATTTGAATTGTTGTTTTTTTTATTGCTTGACCACGCAAAAGCTGTCAAAGTAATTAACGTACTCAAAATACTCATAAATCAGCGTAATTTATATGAAAATGCGAAATTTTCTATGTAATTACCACAAAACAAAATATTAAAATTTTCGTTAAAATAAAACACTATCAAGATCTTTAATCTTTTCTATATTATCAAGTCAAAAGGTAAAACCATACCACATAATGCTCTCTAATCTAAACAACACTTCCATAGGTTCGAGCGCCATATTGAATTACCGAACAACAACCATTAAGTGTAACATTTACATACATCTGCATATCGATACAAAAATAATTTATTCATTCTAGCCACCGGTCTCCAGTTAACTCTTGTCACTCCCACAAAGGAATTAACATCTTACGAGAGGGGAAAAATATTTTGATTAAAAATTTATACCGCTCCCCTGTACCCGGGCTGTATGCGCGCTCAGTGACAGCTGTCAATCTGACGTTTCTCTATGGGTTTTTATTGTCTGCGGCGGGGCGGCGGCGCGTGAAATGGCGGGAAATAACGAATATTAGACGGATAATCCGCTGGTTATCTTGTAATTGTCGCTATTGATGTTTAATTTCGTCGGTCGATTGTGTTTACAATGGTTTTGTGTGCTTGTTCTTATTGTTTGAGTTCAATTGGTGTTATTTGTTTAGTAGTGCTCTTTCTGTAGTGTTGGATTTTGAGGAATGACGTTAATAATACATATTAATTACGAGAATGATTTTAAGAAATGTCACTTCTTTCTTGATTGCGCGCATAACAGGAAACCTCGCACTTGGCGCGTTTTTTCCGGCACAGATAATAAAATAATGTTAATGAATAAAATGGCAACCCCACCAGGCGACAATTACTATAAAGGTGCAAGTGAACAGATGATAATTGTGAGCGACGTGTATAAATATTAATATGTCCGTCTGTCCGTTTGAGTGCGCTTTTTGCGTCCCCTCTATCTGTATTACATTTGTGAATTAGTCAAGCGTGATCGTTATTTATTACTATTTTGGACGTGGCAACATTTATTAGATGAGTATGAATAAATTCTATGTTTCAAAATTTAATTTGGGTAAAGATTATCGGAATTGCTTTGGCTGTTTTGAATATCTCTACAGATATACAAATAAAAAACTGACCACCTATTTCCATACTAACTTTTTCTATACCTAACATAAAAGATATCTACCTCCAAGACTTGACTTCTTTATTCATTTCTTCCATGCGACAAGTGCCAATGTAAAAAACAAAACACTTTTTTATTATTCTGCATTACCAATCAGTTTAATATAATTTTAACAATAATACCTAGCCAAAAGGCACATCATACATAATAACTTAGCTAATGCAAAAGGCACACCCCTAAAATATTACTTTGAAAATAACCAACCACCCCTCAATATATTTAATCCAAGAATCAAGAAAGACGCAATAATTATAATAATTAATAGTTTTCTTTTAAAAGATAATTACAACATACAAGACATTCCTCTGTCGTGTCAAATTAAATACCTACAATTAAAAAATAACTGCATATTAATGTCTGGCCTTTTTCTTGTAATTATAAATGTTTATATAATTGTATGTTTATTGTATTTAGAAGAAAAACATTTTAACGGATTAAGTACATTGTAACATTCTTCTCATTAGATTTTTTACAACGGTATTTTACAAATAATTTCCGTCCGCGTATTTACTCGCGTATAAAAATGCCACAAATAAGTTATTTTTCAGTCTTATGTTTGTAGTAACTATCGAATCAGCCATTTTACCCAAACGAAAAATAAACATCCATCGAGCCACGTAAACTTGCATAATTTAAAATAGGTACTACCTAGCTTTCCGCCCGCGGCTTCGTCCGCGTTTTCAAAGAAAAACCCACATAGTTCCCGTTCCCGTGGGATTTTCGTGATAAAACCTATCCTATGTGTTAATCCAAGATACCCTCTATATGTGTGCTAAATTTCATTGTAATCGGTTCGGTAGTATTTGAGTGAAAGAGTAACAAACATAGGTACATACACATACACAAACATCCATCCTCACCATCCTCACAAACTTTTATAATATTAGTACCTAGGACTTAATTTTAATAATACCTACCTAGGTTCTTATAATCTTGGCGGATTCCGTAGGTATTTAGGAGT
>CAJQZM010027966.1:0-22132 GCA_907164665.1 Colias nastes | reverse complement strand
CGGTTTTCTGTGGGAGTGTGGTACCTTCCCCGGTGCGAGCTGGCCCATTTCGTGCCGAAGCATGCTCGACTCCCACTAAACAAGCTTTATAATATATGTAATTGCTTTCTACATTTCATATCAATTATTATGCATCGTCACGTGTTGAATGTCCCTTCATTTCTTAATTCTTACCCTATGTTAATTATTTCATAAATTAAACTCATTTGTTTGATATATTTCCTAAGCAATTGTTATTATATTTTATGTCACGTATTTTTTTCTATTTCTCACTAAAAAAAATAGAACTATTCTACTCTATTACATCTTCTCTTATATTTTTTTACTTCAGAATTGTAAAATTATCATCGTTAAAAAAGCAATGCATAAACATCAAAGAAAGTCGATTCAGATGCAAGATTAGGAATCTATGCATTTGCATTAGCAGCATTTTCTTATTTATACAGTCTGTCGGTAAGTTAAAAACAGTTTTCGCTTTTGCCATGTTGCAGCTGATCGGTGAATATATTATTTGAATAAACAATGGCATTGAACACGCAATCTATGGCATGCTCATGTTTTACGATAATTTAAATGAAAGAAAATCTTGGCTGTGTTGGGTTATCTTTTGGACGACTTTTGTACGACTTCTAAAGTAGGAATTGCATGTCGTTACGGATTAGCTATGTTGTTTGTTAAATAGCCGGGTCATTGATCCAGATAGAGGGAATTGTTAAATCCTCGAAAAAACATGGAATTTATTTGTGGAAAATGTGGTGTAAACAATCTTAACAACGCATTTAACAAGTTACAGTCTCGACCTTTTTGGTTATATTTTTACTATATTCATTTCGAATCAAATTTTTTTTTTTTTAATACTATGAATACTTCTGAACTCAATATTTAATTGAAAAAGCGATTGATTATTATTGAAGCAATAATGAAGTTACAAATGAATATTCTATAAAAAAATCCCTCTGTAATAGAAGTAAGTGATACTTCAATTGTAGTATTGATTAATGTTTAAAGAGTTTTGCTGGAGATCTAATTTAAAGCTCAACAAAATCCAATCGTCGATCAGCTGTAAAAAACGAGAGAAAGTAAATTTGAATATTTCTCGTCTAATTGATATTCAACGTCTCCATGGAAATAATGATAACCGGTTTATTAAACATAGTTGATAAGTTAAAATTTTAACGTAAAGAAATAGATAACCTTTTCGATAAATGCAGGTCATATGAATAAATTCAGTGGCATTCTCTGTCCGTGTGATTGAAGAACAAACTAAACAAAGTATTGAATGTTCCTTAATTGCTCTACCAATAATATCGTAGTTTATTATTCGGCAAACAACGCCCAATGTTTTAGGCACACCTTTGTGTAATATCGCATGACAAAATATAAACATAGAGACGGTTCGATATTTTACTTTGTAAACAAATAGTAAATACATGACTACGACAACGAAGAGCAATGTAAATTAATTAATATTCAAAATAATGAATATTGTCCATAATTCGTGATATATTTATTTATATTTATTTAAGAATAAAATTGATTCAATCATGAAGTAAAATGCGTTCCTTTTTACATCGTATAAAGCCACTGTTTTCTTTATTTTCTCAAACAATGCAAGACGCATAAATATAAACGAACTTTTTACGTCTTTCGTCATTCATAGAAGATATTGGCAAAGCGAATATAAGTAATTAAATGTTAAACTCTATCTCGATGTCATTAGTGATGAAACTTCAATTATATTTTACACAAGCTAGTAATTTTAGTATCATTAACCCGATAATATAGATGTAAATGAAATATTTGATATTTTTATAAAATATACAAAAAATGATTTATAATCACCATTAAAATTATGATCACTATCGTTTCGTACAATCAATGGTCTTGGGTTGAATAGCTTATGGCTCGTGACTTCCCCGAGCGAGCATTTTCTTCATTCGACTTGCACTGCAACTTTCCACCCACCGTTTGTTAACAACTTTACATATATAAATATAGATGGATCTTTATGTTCAATTATTACTGTCACTAGCGAACGTGGCGTAATTCCAACGACAGCGTAATATTATGGCAAAAAACATTCGTACATCATTTCAGTTCTTACATGTTGTTCTAAGGTCGTTGTCCTAGTTGGTATAAACTATAATGTTTCGTTTGGGGGCAAAAACTTGATGAACATGCGGGTAAGTCATTAAATGAGTGCCGATATTGTATAATGTGAAAGATGTGTTGTTAGTTGTTACTTGTTACATCTGAAGCATTCTACGCGAGTAGGTATTACCTAAGTCACAGCCTAGGTGTAACTATTTTACAATATTTAGCTCTTAAAAGTTATGATTTGGAAACTACGTCTTATCATATTATTGCGTTAGGTTCGTATGCATGTGAGAAAGTTCGTACCTCGTTAATAATTTAATTTATGAATTGTCGACAATTTTTCGTACCAGTAAACATGCGCTACACAACCCAAGTTATTTATTTT
Organism: Colias nastes; assembly: GCA_907164665.1. Classification (NCBI taxonomy): domain Eukaryota; kingdom Metazoa; phylum Arthropoda; class Insecta; order Lepidoptera; family Pieridae; genus Colias; species Colias nastes. Next base: position 19,650 of record CAJQZM010027966.1, on the reverse strand, counting down.
AAATACTGTTATCAGCTTGTTATTTAGGGTACGTATCGTTTGTAGGTCCAATTCATTTATATGCAAATTAATTGTAAATTGTAACTATTTGTGAATTTATATTTTATACGTGACTAGCTGTGCTCTGCGGTTTTACCCGCAGTGCTCCATTCCTGTTGGTCTTTGCGTGATGATATGGTCCTCTTCCCCCTCGGATCTCAGTCAGAGTGGACGTGTTTGTGTTCGTTTCTCTAAAAATATTTTAATTTGCGAATAATTAATTAAATTAAATCGAAACTAAAGTCAGCAGTACCAGGCGAGCATAAACCGTACGAAGTTATTTAGCGTCGCTGTGGATGTGCGAGTGAAACAATCTGTGAGTAAAAGAGCAAGCGTTGAAGTAAAATTACAAATAAATGTACTAGGAGAACATCAGTAAAAGAGATTAAAACGCTAAAAACTGTACAAAAAATTCACAACAGTCCATTAATGTCGTCTTAGCTAGTTGGACCGCAGTACGGACGAGACAACGTCTTGAGGAAAGCGAGTTCTAGTCCCAACAGAATATATTGAATTTTTTATATTTTATTTTTTATTATTTTTTATTTATTTATTTTTTGGGACTCATAATGCCCCTTAAAAGAACACCACCGACTGGCTCATCTAAATCAAAATGTGATACCGAATCGGACTCAAATACTCCGTCTTTTGGAAGACAAACTATAAATATAAGCCAAAGACGTAAACGCAAACTGGAGCACGGTGAGGAATTGAGTGATTTAAAGGAATATTTTAAAAAGGTGTTTACGGAATTTAAAGATGAACAAGAAAAGAAATATGCCTCCTTGCTTAACAGATTTGAAGAAATGAATAAATCACTATCAAATTTCTGCAAGACAACGGAATTCATCTCAAAACAATACGATGATTTAAAAGAACAATTTAATACCTTAATAAGCGAAAAGAAAGCACTTCTTAATAACACGAATATGCTCGTAGATAAAATCGAAAACTTTGAAAGGCATCAAAAAAGAGCTAGCCTAGAATTGAGAAACATACCTTCAAGTATACCGGAATCCAAAGAAGACCTTTTTAAAATAGTAATCAACACGGGCAAATTCCTAAGTGTTCCTGTCGCTCCTTCGGATATCTTTGATGTATTCCGTACTAAAGCAAATTCACAAGGCATGAAATCTCTGATAGTTGAATTTAATTCAGTTATAACTAAAGAAAGATTTTTACAGTCATTAAAAAAATATAATCAAATAAATAAACCTAATTTCTTCAACTCTACACATCTGGAAATTGAAGGACCGTCTAAACAGGTCTATATGTCAGAATCTCTTACCGCAAAAACAAGACACCTTTTTTATTTAGCCCGAGATTTTGCAAAAACCAATAACTACAGTTATTGTTGGACATCCCGAGGTTTTGTTTATTTGAAGAAAAAGGAGGGTAGTCAAGCAATTCGCGTAAACTCGCAAGATATTCTAACATCCTTATGTATATCAAAATGACTAATTTTTGTAAAGTTTAATTGTTTTAATTTTGTAAACTATTTTTTTCTTCCAACTTATTATGTATTTATTGCTAAAATGAATGTAAACAATTTCAACAAACACATTACAATTATATTCAGAAACACATATTTTTATCACTTTATAAACGACACCAAATTCATCCTCCAGTACTACATCATAACTACCATTTATATTGATTGTGGATCTGAATGTTATTTGCACTTCCACTACAATACAACCGCTTTTATAATCCGTTTTAAAAAAAGTAAATATTGCTTAGCTAATTTAGACACAACTGCTTGTTGTTGTAAGGCTATAATATTAGGTTTTCTCTTCGGCGCAATTAAAAAAACCCCAATTTTAAATACACTATATACGTTTCTATGTACAAAAGTAGAAGGTATCGTTATTTTGTATTGTCTTAAAAAACCGTCTACGCCCTTTTATATAATGAACAATCAGTATTATATCATATTATTTAAAATTCGATGATGTTAATCAAATACACAAAGACATAGATTCCTTTAACATAGCTGAATCTACTATGTGTGATATTGAAGACTGTCGGTCTCACCTTCCAGTTTCTAAAAAATGTTTAAAAATTTTCCAGCAAAATATACGTAGCTTAAATTGTAATTTTGATGGCCTATTAGCGATTCTTACCAGCAGTGGAGTTTTGTGGGACTATGTTGTTTTGACGGAGTGTTGGCTGTCACTTAATTATAATATACCAATTATGGAAGGGTACCACCATCACGCTAGTACGAACAATCGTACTCAAAACGAAGGCGTCGTGGTGTATTATAGAAATTAATTAGTTACTCTGGTATCGGAACCACAAATAGTGGACGCAAACTGTGTTATTCTTCAACCAGATCGTAATACTATCGTTATTGCTATTTATAGACCTCCAGGGTATAAAAATATAAACAACTTTATTCAATCTCTAAACAGCATTTTGATGAATTATTCTTCCACTCAGAATATAATTATCGTGGGTGACATTAATATTGACATTAGCGAAAATTGCTCGGATATAAACGCCTTCACTTATTTGGAAATGCTAGCATTCCATGGCATTCAACCGGCTCATTCTCTTCCTACTCGCTATAAATCATGCTTAGATCACGTTTTACTTAAAACTAAACTAGCTGCTCATTGTCTTATACTTCCAACATCTCTTACTGATCATAACAGTGTAGTTCTTTATATTTCCATAAATAAAATCTTAAAACCCAGTAAACATGTAACACATAATATAAACTATGATAAATTAGGTATTGATTTAAATGAAACAGATTTTGAACCTCTTTACACATTTCCTGATATAGATGATGCTGTTGACTTCTTTATAAATAGTCTTCGAACTCTGATAGTTGCGAACTCTACTGAGACCGTAAAGTCTAAGAGAAAGAGAATTCTTAAGCCATGGATGACACAAGGAATCTTAAAATGTCTCAAAAATCGAGATAACCTATACAAAAAAACTAAAAAAGAACCAAATAACGATATCTTAAAAGTTACTTATAAGAGATACAGAAATTTTTGTTCGTCTTTGATTAAAAAATTAAAAAGAGATTACGAGAAATTACAACTACAAAATGCTAAAAATAATAATAAAAGACTATGGAAAGCCATCAAAGAGATCACAAATACAGCGAAAATTAAAAATAATTCATCCGAACTCCTATTAAGCAATAACTCTAAGCAATCTATAAATGACGTTAATAGCTTCTTTGTTAATATTGGCGAAAAGTTGGCAGAAAAAATAAACCGAAATAAACATATCAGACGGACAGGCTCTTCAGCACATGTTTCCAACCCCCATTCTTTTGTTATGCTACCTACCACTGAAGATGAAGTCAAATCTATAATAAGGAATCTAAAAAGTGATTGCGCTGTTGGTCTCGATCTGATTTCTTCCAATATCCTAAAGAATTTTTGTGAAATTTTATCTCCTCATATAACATATATTTGTAACTTGTCAATATCAACAGGACAATTTCCTAAAGTTTTAAAAAAATCAAGAATCCATCCAATCCACAAGGGCGGAGACAGGGACTGTGTTAATAACTACAGGCCAATTTCTATCCTTCCAGCTTTGTCAAAAATTTTGGAAAGAGTCATGAATAAGAGGCTTGTTGACTTTTTAGAGAAGAATAAGCTTTTATCTTCAGCTCAATTCGGTTTTAGAGCTAACAAATCGACTTCTGATGCTGTACACGAACTTACAAATTTTATTGTGACTAATATGGATAAAAAGAAGAAAACATTAGCAATATTTCTGGATCTGGCCAAGGCTTTTGACACAGTCTCTGTCCCGATCTTGATAAAAAAACTTGAATGCTTAGGTGTTAGGGATATACAATTGAATCTGTTCAAAAGCTATTTGACTGATCGAACGCAATGTGTAATAATTGACGATGTTATCAGTGATGAGGCTCCTATCAACTATGGCGTCCCACAGGGCAGTATTTTAGGCCCTACTTTGTTTCTCGTCTATATTAATGATTTGTGTCAACTTAAATTTCCATCAGCTAAAATCATTACTTTTGCTGATGACACATCTTTGGTATTCAGCGGTGATACGTGGAATGAAGTATTTTTAAATGCCCAACAAGGACTAAATGAAGTTACTGAGTGGTTACATGAAAATTCCCTAACATTAAACATCGATAAGACAAAGTATATAACTTTCTCTATGAAAAATACTGATAAAACTGATATGCATAGTTTAATTACACACTCTTGTAACAAAAATGATCCAAACTGCACATGTCCTAGAATAAATAGTACTGAATCAATAAAATACCTGGGCGTTATTATAGACGATAAATTGAATTTTCAATCACACATTAACTTAATAGCCACTCGCACCCGTAAGCTTATCTCAATTTTCAAAAATTTAAGACATGTTGCTGATGAACAGCTCATTATAACAGTATATAAAGCCCTATGCCAGTCACTGTTGACCTATTGCATAACATCTTGGGGTGGTGCTCCAAAAACTTATTTTATTAAGATAGAAAGAGCACAACGAGCTGTCTTAAAAGTTATAAAATTTCTGCCTTTCTTTCACCCTACAAAGGACGTTTATGTGATGACCAGGGTACTAACTGTACGACAGTTATTTATTCTTCACACAGCTGTACGCCAACATTCTCTTACTACCTTCAGCCTTGAGCGGGCTAACGCGTCACGCAGAAGGGGCAAAATTTGTGAAACAAATAAGTTTAGTACAAAATTTTCACATCGCTTCTTTTGTTACCAGGGCCCTAATATCTACAATAAATTAAACGAAATTCTCTCAATTTTTTCACTAACAACGGACAAGTGTAAACGTGTGGTAAAGGAATGGATTCAAAAATTGGATTATGCTGCTACCGAAAACTTGCTTTAAATTGTGAAATTTGTGATGTTAGTAAATATGAAATTAATATTAATAATATAATAATAAATTATTTATTACAGTAGGTAAAATGATAAAATTGCTTTCAGTGTAAATTATTTATTTAAAATATAAATAAACAAATGGATGAATTGGAAAATATGTATGACACACAAACATAAACGCACACACACACACACACACACACTCACAACACACACACTACACACACAACACACACACACACACAACACACAAACACATATTATGTAGGTATATTTTTAATTTTTTTTTTTTTTTTTAATTTTAAATAACAATAAACATGTCGTTCTCACTACCTAACCACAAACTTTTGAATTATGTGAAACATATTTTTGTAATTGTATTTTGTTTCCGAGGGCGGGGACCTGGTGATCTGTGATACCGGTTAAAACCCATTTCAGACACCAGCTCCTCCAACTCCAGCTTATTGTTTGATAATTTTGTATGCATGTAGATTAATTTATGTGATTGGGAATTGTGAGGAGAAATAAATAAATGATTTGATTTGATTTTGATATATAGCCTATAGCCTTCCTCGATAAATGGGCTATCTAACACCGAAAGAATTTTTCAAATCGGACTAGTAGTTCCCGAGATTAGTGCGTTCAAACAAATAAACACTTCAGCTTTATAATATTAGTATAGATATACGTAGACGGTAGGTGGTATCGGTAGACTGACCATAACGCCTCATATTACTAGGTTACTACTGGTTTATAAGGTTACAATACAATAAATATAATAAGCTATTATTTACTGTTGATTACACTAAGTGTTATGATAAATTTGGAATGTAACCGGTTCATTAGTACCTAGTTAGCAGTTAGTTGTTATGTAATAGATATTATTAATATTAAATGACAAACAAGTGATTAGTAAGAACATTGCTAAATAAATAAATAATAAATCTAAAAATTGTAATTGTAAACAGTATAAAATTAAGTTATTTTTCATCTACGTATTCGTCGTTGTGTGACCTAGCAAAAGTTTTAATACCTACTATCTTTTTACTAGCAACAAAGTAAAGCCTTAGAGAGTTTATTCCATTAATATAATTACCATACTTGCATGTAAAGGCTTCGTACTAAGATACTGACTGCGTACACTGTAAACCTTACTTGACTACGCCTTAATTGAATTGGTGTCGTTTCTTTGGTAAACTGTGTTCAGAAAATAGGCGTAAAAAGATACCTAAAGATTGTAATTTACATTAAAATGGTGAACCACAATAAGTACATATTAATATGTATATAAAAAAAAACTTTTTCATAGAAACAATAAACATAATATCTATTTTTACATAGGTAAACTGTGAGATACTTCTTTGGACGTTTCAAATTATAGTGTAAAACTTTAGTAAAAAATTGCTTCAATATAAATAAGTATCTACATATAGTAATTGGATAATTTATGATAACTATCTCTCTGTTGTTAATTTTATATCGCATATAATAATTCATAGCTATTAAATTCACTGGGTTCTAACTTATCATTAGATTGGTTAAAAAGAAACACCTTTAAAATGTAGAGTCATTTCTTGGTATTTTAAGTATCAGTGGTTTAAGTTTTAACTGATAGATAGATATACTTATTTAAAAAAAACTCACAAAATTTATAGGTATTAAAATATAATATGTTGACGGTATTACACAGATAAATTAAAATGTATAAATACTTTGATATTGACAGATAAATTGTTTTAATTAGGTACCTTCAGTAAATCACGGAGAAAATATTACATTAAAGATTATTGTAAATAATCTGAAAAGATTTATTTGTGGGTAGATATAAAAGTGATTATCAGTAAATGTCACGTGAAACATGACCGTGGCATCATTTTTATTATAGTACTATCATTTGACCTTTTTATCAACTGCCTACATTGTGCTATTTGCAATTAAACGATTTATAGATTTTGAACTAAATTTGTAGACATACATTTATGTATCCCTAATATAAAAATAATAACCTACTCATAAAAATAATGAGAACTGAGAAGGGATGTATACGGTCTACGTTTATACCAGATATATTATTTTACTCTATGGTTTATACGTCTTCATAAAAAACGAAACGTTCTCACTGCATTAAATTTCTGTCAGAGCAAAAACTGTGTTCAAATAATTATTACTTAATGAGATGACTTTACAAAGTGTTAACCTTCAAAGTCACAGAGGGCAAACAGCAGAATGTCAATTGTTTCTTTTAATTTTAACTGTGATCAAACTACGTTACAAGCATTATTTAATAATCTGTGAACGGTATGTCACTTATATTAAGTCAGTGACAGTATCCAAGCTTCCTTATTGAAAGAGAAACCATCGTATAATTCACAAGGCATATAAAAAATTTATGCAATATTACATAACTATACATTTATGTTCGTTATGTGCTAGCTATTCGCGAATGTTCATTTTGTCTTAATGTAATGCAAATAAAATCGAAAGAGTTTCTATTTCACATGACTGATTGTTCCCCGAGCCGTTTTTCCAAGGAAATTACTTAATTTGTGTGAAACATGTAGATAACATATGGCTAGATAACAATTTATAACAGTACTGATGTAGGAAGATTAAAGTTATTAGTGCTTTTGTTGTTATTATTGTTTTTTTTTATAAAATTTACTTCACGTTTTATAGTATGTACTACCACAAGTACTACTAAATTGATGAACAAGATGATGTGATAAAAAATTTCGAGATACAAACAATCTTTATCAGCCCTCATCTTGCGCTATCAATATATTTTCAATGCAGATAGTACAAAAAAGATCAATAAGGCTATTTTTAAATTGAGTATATTTTCACGAAAATCATCGAGGAAAACTAACAGCCTACAAAGTACAAACTCTTTATTAAGTAACACAATCGACCTTACCACGCGGAAATATAGCTGCATTTCCAATGAACCTTTGTTTGCGTGTGCAAGTAAACTTGGATGGTAATCAATTCAAAAACCGTGCACGCAATTCACGATTTTATGTTCACGTAATACACGACAAATTTGTATAGCGTAATAAATGAATATAAATATTTAAGATTTAGCATAGTTGCGTGACATTGATGTTTGGTGATTTGCGACCGCGATGGTACGGGTTCGGTGACGACGATGTCGCAAACCAATCGTTATTTTTTATTTTCCAAAACGTCAAGCTGAAGAATTATTGTAATAAACTTTGGTACAATTTTACGGATCACTTCACTTAGGTCGGTTAAATATTTTCTTTATCCGTTAATAATCTTAATTACGGTTTACGGTGAATGATGTTCTAATCACTGAAAAACCAAAATAGAATTTAAAAAGGTGGGCCCCATGCCCATGTAGATTTGTTTTTACGGTTGATATGATTATCATCATTGACCGATGCATTTTATTTTTATTAGACTTAATTGAAATATTATATTAATTAAGGTATCTACTTGAAAAAAAATAAAAACTGGGTCATATTAATTTTCAATGAGAATTTGCGAATTATTAAAGAGATATCTTATGATGAGTAATGGGGAATTGTTAAAAGACATGTAAAACATGGATCTATTTATTTTGACTCTATCATTTTACAAATTCGTCATATGACTACCTACGAATATACCCAGAACTGATAAATGTTCAGTCAGTGCCAAATAAGGATAATTAAAATTATGACATAGTTTACGAACGTCATAAATTAATGGAAACCGCAAGGAGTACGTAATGATGATTCTATCATGACTCTACAATTCGCTAGATTTATTATTTATAGGTTTAAATAAAATTACCAATGTTTCATATACTATCTCTCACTCAAGGAACTCTACATTTTCGGTGCATAGGGATGCGCTGTTTATTAAATTCCTACGCTTTAAGTAAATAAATATCTTCCAAAGTACAGGGTAAATGCTTACTTGATCAGATAAGTTATCGCACCACTGATGAGCGGCGGTTTTCTTTCCCCCGTTGAGGCCGTTGCTCAAATGAGGAGTCAGTGGCGCTCCCGTGAACAGATCCTCAGTCAAGCTACTGTCCGACGTGATCCTCGGCCGTATCGGTGGGTCCTGAGGGCCGACAAAGTCGAATTGTCCGTCCCACATATCGTACTCTAATTCCAAACTATCTTCTACTTCAATTGATTCGCCCATCGTGGTCCTCGACCGGTTGAAGAGCCCAGATTTAAACATTTAGCAATCTGTCCATAAAATTTTTGGTCTTTGGATTTATTCCAATATTGCACTAAACTTACACCTATGACTTGTTTGAGATTAGAATAGAACAAAGCTTTAATGGCACAATTAAGTCTTACACTCGATTATTTTATATATTCGCTCTATGACACTGCTCGTTACATTTTAAACGGCTTGAATTCACTCAGTAATTTTTAAATCACCTTACGTTCACATAACAATTTATGGGAAACAATGTCTTAATTATTGTCGTAGAGTAGAATCAAAATGATATCGGGCAAGAAAACGCTCCGCCGAATTCGATTTGAAACTTTCAACGGTTGATCTAACATCGTTTCGTGAATCGCCGGCGTCACGCATTCCGATAAGACGCGAATATTATGTAGTATTCAGCTCTGATTGAGAATATTAAACGCAAACACAGATCACTTATATAGAGTAAAAGTGTAAACGATCGGTACGTTATATTCAGTCACAATCGAGTCGAGTACTGAGCGCGCGGCCGCCTCGCCCCACCCAACGCGAGCGGCATGATTATCAGCCTGCCAACGCTACAGGCCCATACAAATAAACATTATTCGCTCCCTGCACTATGCACAGCCGTCTGATAGACAGTTCCGAGGCAATAACCCCTAGCACATGCTCCCCTAGTTCGCTTGCATCTCATAATTTTACGGGCGAGGGACCGTCATGATTGCTTGCATTTGCTTTCGTCATATATGCTCTATCGAGTTGTATAATTCGGCGTGACACAGATAGCGAGAGATAATCGTAATTTTCGATTATCGGTAGCAAATTAAAATGAAAGTGAACGGTATAGAGCAAAAAATGCCATCATTGAATATATCAGGAGTAATTACTCACTGGATATCATCTTAACATTCCAATATGTAATTAATGTTAGAGAGTAGCAATAGCTTTGCTACATTGGAGAGTAAAATCAATAACAATGACGAGGAAACGAAAAGCTTATTTAATAAATGGAGTTATTTAATGTAGCATCAAGATTAAAGGCATTGTTAGCAAGAGCGTGCGAAATGGGAGCCAGAATTGGATACCATGAAACGATAATACCATAGCAGAGTTTATTTAACGGCAAATGGAGACAATCGCTGCAACTCCATTTAATTGTGTGGAAGAATAATTCCCTTTTATGGTCCCTACATTAACATATTATACAATATACATATTATCTACTTCCACATTTCTGGAATTCATTTCATCCAACATTATGGTCATAAATAATGTACACATTAACTTTTTAAACAAGCATAACTTATGGTGTCCACGGATACGTTATGCCATTAGTTCATTTTATCTTCAGTTGCTACTTGAAAACACATTTACTAAAATAGACAGTACGTTGGTGGCAATTATAAAAACATAAGAATTATTGCTTCGTATTTTTACATTGAATAAAATTGTAATAGCAACAAGTTTATGTATCAAGATAGAGATAAATTTAATGGAAGTGTAAGAAATGTGCAAAATAAGAGAACAATGCACTATTAACTAAGACGCTGAGAAATAGTTTGAGCTCGGATCGTGAATGGTTATGTCAGAGTTCAGACATAAACAATCAGCTGTATGAACAATTTGTTAGACATGATATTAATTTTTTTTAACAATTAATTGCACAGAGTGAGAGCGATTTATTACTGTTTGTTTTTATTAAAATGCTTGATAGATAATAAAATAGAAAAAGAGTACATTGTCTGTATCTCTATTACGTTTTCTGATACACACGACCAATTTTAAGTTTTTAATTTTATCATTGTTACTACTTATAAATATAAAGTGATTTCGGAGTCTTTTTTATAAAATCAACGATATACCTAATAATTTTGCTCTATATTCTTCCACTTATTGGATTATGTGATAACTATGAATATTCCAACGTACGATTTAATGCATTGGAATTCCCCCTGACTAATTGAGTCGATACATATCAAACTCCGGTAAGTCCACTCCCCGCCAAAATTGAGATAACAATGGCGCCAATTTTGAATTGTAAAACTAAACCAGTCTGTACTTTTCAAAGTTAGGTAAGTCAATCGTATCTCTATTAAAATAAGGTTTAAAGTAAATGTTTTTTTTCAATCTCCGGTATGTCCGTCGACAGTGGTTTATCAAACTCAGGTAAGTCCATTTCGACCAATCACAGCGCAGTATGGCACTAAAATGGCTGCCATTTCTCTCAATTTTGTTGAAGCTAACACGTGTGACCAATGCTTATAAATCGTTTTAATTGATAAATGATGGAAGAAAACAGTTTTACTATAGAGGTGGTGGTTCTAGACAAAGCACGGAAAAAAACAATACCAAAAGCTAAAACAGACAAGGCTCAGAAAACAGCTAAAAGATAAATGAAACTAGACGCACAGCACACGCACAGTAGTTATTCCCAGCCATGAAGCCCAGGGCCGTACTGAGATTTTTTCAACCGTTTTGATTTATTGACCCCTCTCTTTGCCCAGCAGTGGGATGATAAAGGTTAATAATAATAATAATTTGTATCTTTTAATTTACATATTTTATTTTAATGTCCAATACTTACAACGTGACAAACTATCTACCCATTTCCACCACCTCAGTACGTCCCAAAACTGAGTTCTATCAAATCCCTGTAAGTCCATTAGAGATTTTTCAAATTCCTGTAAGTCCAAGACGATGTTTTTCAAAACCCGGTAAGTTTTGCTGGTACATATCAAACGCCTGTATGTCCAGATTAAAATCTAATTTTGTGGCATAATCATCAAGTAATACATTTCTTTTTCTTCATAAAAATAATTTTAATGTATTATATTATATCCGTCATAAATTATAAGGGTCCAAACATATTGTTTTTTAAGTTATTAAAAATACCTCGATTCCCACATTTTTGTTAGAATGGACTTACCGGAGTTTGATATGTATCGACTCAATTTATTATTAGTCGTCGCTGGTTGGAGGGTTGTAAACGTAATTAACTGAAATAGGGGTGGCGGTTTAAGCACTTTATAACTCTTGACTTTTTTTCATAGAGTCTGAAATTATGATCCTAAAAAGTGCTTTTGTATATTGCAAGCGTTTCGCAGTCATACGAGAAGTAGGTATGTTATTTTCTATATGTGTGGTCTGGTTATGTACCTACTTATTCGTTAATTCTGATATCTTACAATATTGAACCAGATGCAAACTTAATGCGGCGTATGTAAAGCTTATTTCAGTAATTCGATATTTATTCTTATCTCTATTTAATCTGCAGTAATGAAACATTCTCCCAAGCATGCCTCAACAAATTCATGGAAATCTAAATATTGTTTTACAATCAAGCTTCTTCTTATTGTGTAATGTTAAAATTTTGTGCAATTTTTACGCGCTAACATTTTTAATTAATTTGGTACTTGCACTTCAAAATATGCGATTTCTCAACAGTGTCTGCGTTATATTTGAAAATATAAGTCAATACCAGTCTATGGAATTTAACCAAGATAAGTATTTCAATGAAGGCTGTGATCGAGATTTTTTATGAATCGTGTTATGAAATTCTTAATAGGGCTTTGCACTCGTTAACGTTGAAACAATTATTTGTGACGAAGATATTCCAGTTCTGATTGTCTGACAATAATGAGTTCTTAAATGAGAAAATACATTAGAAGTTAGGTTTGCTTGTAATTATTTAGCAATTACACGGCCTAGAAATATTATGGTCCATCCAGATAAAGCATCATTAAGACATTTATAAAGCCATGTACACACGGTCTTATTCCTATATCGCTGTGGATTCGCACTTTCTGTGCATAGAAAAAATGGATCGATAGTTTATTTTTGCATGCCCCAGTTACATGACGTTGGCCTCACACGTCGAATGTTTGTGCGAAATGACTAAAATAGTTTAAAATAATTACACGCTTTTCCTGTAATTACGGCCAGCTTTTAGAACTGCAAGATTTGGTCTTGTAATTTAACGTCTTCGAATATCAAGATAATTCTAGCCAGTGAATATAATTAAAATTTCCGCCAATTAATGAGATTTTAGTGTAAACCACTGTAAAACCTTCTACTCATAAACGGTTTAATAATAATTATTAACAAAAGCTCGTGCTCTACATTTAAGTCTAAATAATCAATAGATTTTTATTCAGCGCATATTTTATTATTAAACCCTTATTTCAATTACGAAGGGACGATTTATTGTGTGTCGCGTTTTTGTTTTCGATCATGTGTAGGAATAAAAGGTATGTACCTAAACCACGGTACTATGGGGAGTATATTATACAGTCTGATCTTTTTTAATCTTGTTAAAACTTTTTATGTAAGTAGGTATATTTACATTCACATAGGTTTCATTCATCATCATGGTATACATACCAAATGGTAAGTACCTATAATATTATGTCAGTTTTCCTGCAAGAATGAACTCGTTACCTAAGTTACCATATTAAAAAGTTTTCATTGTACCTACGTAGAGATACCTAATATAAAACAATTTGATTACCGTGTAATTTTAAGAAAAAAACAATTTAATAGAAAATTCAAATCAAAAGTATCAATCTCGTCTAATGAAGCGTAATTGTAGATTTGTAATACGCGATTTATTGTACAATGCGTTCAACGTTCACACGGGTTCTTTACAGTTTTAGTTTCACATGTTTTTACGTTACCATTAAAAAGCCTGGTTAGATAATATGCGGTGAAGTTGTACAAATGCCGCGGGTTATGTGTTGTTTAATCTCTTCTTATTGACTTTATGACATATGCAATTTGTTATGAATATTTGCTAATTGGCTTGGAAGGCTCAATGGGGTTTATTGCAATCAATAGTTTTATACTGATGGGTTTTTTTTGTACCCTGTAGGTTAGCAATTTATTGCATCTGTGCAGCGTTATGAGGCAAATATGGCAACTGTTGCTGCCAATTTTAATTAATAGTACATATGTCCATAGTATGTCCTTTATAGAATTTTTTTCATAATATTTACGTCAATGGAAGAATATTCTAGTTACGATAAAAGTGATAAATCAAGAGATCTTGGTGATATTAGATATCCTTCAAGATTAACTAAGATAACAAAATATAGACGAAATAAAAAAATAAGATCTTTAACGTACTTGCAATGTACTTGTGAAGCAAGATAATATATTATGCTTTACATATTATAATAGTTTCAAATTACGGATGCAGTTCAATGGAAGGTTTATTGATATAGATCCTTTACTTTATAAATTAAACCTCGGACGCATATGTATAATATTTATGATAAAAATAAATGATTTATTTACCCGGTAAAACAAATATAAAGTATAGTTTATATTAACGCTATGGAGTATGAATTATGATGTATTTAGTAGGAAATCTATCATTATATTAGGTTTCTAAAAAAACCAAGTACTTAATAGCTGTTAATACCAATTAATAATTTATTCGTATTTTAAGTTACCTAACATTACAACAAAGCCTAATATTAAATATAAGTAGGTAAATGGTTGGTACCTACTATGTAAATACATAATACAAAGTACATACACTAACCAGAGTGCGTAGTGAGCGTAACCAATGCAATTAATAACATTGTAACAACAATGTTCCCTGTAAACAGAAATATTCGGCTGCCTCCCGGTATCCTTGACACCAATCTGCCCACAGACACCCACTGATAGTCTATTGTCTCTGCCAATTGCCGTGTATGATTTATAAGTATTACATGTTACATGGGCTACTATGTATTTCGTGTACTATATAGTGGACTGTGAACTGCGTAGCACAGATAATAATAAATAATACTATCTGTGATACTATTGCGTAGTCATGAATGTGTGTGTTTTTGACATTTTTTGTACGTGGATATTAATTTTAGGGTAGGGACGGACTGTTATTTCAGTAGGTGTAGTGTGTATGTAGAGATGATTAAAAAAAATTCAGTGTTACAAATAAACCTTGAATACGTATGATCCATTATGGTTATTTTTTTAAATCTGTTAGAAATACTAATGGTGATTTCGAACCTTTGTGATACATTAAATTTAAAATGATTGTTGAAGGTCTAAAAATTATTCACAGTTTCTTAAACATTATGAGCCAACGGAACCAACCGACTTGACCGGTAAAGGACCGCTTTTGTCCAAGAAATGAGTGTACGAAAAGTCTTTAAATACTTTTCTTTCTCTTCAAGATTTCCTTTTATAAAACTGAGATGAAATGCAAAAGTTGGTGAATATGAAAAACTGCACAATTGTCCTTCTTTGTTCAAATATCATTAATAAATCATTTATGAAAATAGGTACAGGCTGATAAGAAGGCACCACACAACAAAATTACACTTTCTTCTAAAAGAAATCACCATTCATAATGTACCTAGCTATTACTTTGCATAAATATGCTACGTTAGTTTAAGAAGTTTCTACCTTACACGGGAAACCTTTGCTAGATTGTTTAAATTGGATTAAACACTTAAAATACGTTACACATTCACTAAGAACTTAAAACAATGACCTATATTAACAACGTGTATTAAATTTTAAAGTTTCTACGCAGTTGTAACACAAGACGATTATTCTAGGTTAATGCTATACTTGGTCTTAGTTGACTAGATTTCTAGGGTTTCCGTATAGGTCATAACTATGACGTAAAACTGGGAAAATAATAACAATAATATATCTATTTAAGTCTTTGCGTAATAGTCTAGATATTTTATATGAAAATGTTTAAATTCAAGTGTTCGAGTGGTGTATAAATACTTAGTCGTAGAGAGCTGAATTAAGTTAAGAGTTTGAAATTATCTCTTAAAAACTATTTAAAATAAAAATAAAGAATTTTATAAATACCCAAAACTCTTGCTTTTTATGAACTTGCTATAAAAGGCCCCATTACTATTAATCCCACTACAAAATGTCCGTTATAAGGTATCCTTGAAATCCTTTGCAACATTTAACAGGTTTCTAAGTATCAAAAGTAAAATGTTTGGCAAACCATTTCTTGCATTTAAAAAAACTTCATTCTGGTTCATTCCCTTTGTAAGTTCTCTAGGTACTCCAACATTTAAAAAGTACGCCACACTTCACGACCCTTACCACGACGAGTGTTCTCGAAAAGCAACTTAAAATTTATGACAAAGGGCTGGCGCTTTCATACATTTAGTATGGCGAAGTCGCTTGCGATTTCTCTGAACACCTATTGTCCGTCGCATTAGGTATTTGCAAATGTTATAATGCACTCCATAGTTCTTTATGGTACCATATTTACTATAAGGACAGTGAAGGTACGACCGCAAAGTTAAAATTGCGCAACACTCCGCCGAAGTACGCCCACATAGATTTGAATGTGGCCCTTTCTGACCATTTTGAATCTACAAATAATATGAATAATAGAAAGTATGAACGAAATGTTAAACGGTATTGAATTTATTAGGTAATAATTGAAATGAATATCGCCAATGAGTGTAGAAAGTGTTGATACATATTTAATTATGTATGGTATTTCGTAGGTTGCTCATGAATTACGATTATTTTAAATGACCTTTCATTTGAGGCGAACTTCAACATTGCAGGAAGTTCGGTTCAGAAAGTTATGTGCTGATCATGACCTAGCTGTGTACCTAATTTGGAGGATTTGTGAATTTCACTCTCTTTTTCATAATTTTGCTGTTATGTATTTATTTTGGGTTTATTTCCAACGAATGATTTACTATGTTCTATGTACATACCGGTATTTTCAAAGAATTAAACAAATTGACTTAATCGGAAATAAATATTATAGTCATAAAGCGATAAACGATGAGAACCTAATAAAGTAAATCTAAAACTCGAATTATGGATCTTAAATGAAGAGCATGATTCCAATTTTAAATCGGCCGTTTATCAAAAGGGACACGCGTTTGACCGGAAGCGGCGCACGCGCAGCTGAGGGACCGTTTCCGTCGGCCATTATTGCCGATACGCATTGTCTAATGAAGCGGTACATGTACATTGTATTGTTTGAAATCCTTTTCCTTGATATTCAAAATAAGCCACGTTAATGGGGTCGTTGATCGTATGTGTAGACTTCTTAATTATTTTTTTTTCTATTTTCGTTACATAAGTAGGTTTCTAAATTCGCAACTGATTTAGAATCTTATCAAAGACAGAATTGTTCAAATTATGTTTTATCGTACTTACCTATATGAAAAATACAGGAATCACCAAACAATTCTCCGTCTTCCTTTCTTTTGTCGATGTTAGTTATCGTTTTTGTGCTTATTTTCATAGCTACAATAGCAATATGTTTCACATTCCATTATCCATTTGTGTGAATGTCAAGATAGTCTTCTGATGAATTTAATTATATGTTATGTAGGCAGAATATAATGGGTAGGATTTCGGAAATCCGCATAGGTATATCACGCCAACAACTTCGTTGGCAGAAACCTGTACCTAATTTAAAGATTTATTACTTTTACTATTAATAATCTTTAAGTGACTACCTATGACTTAAATATTACGCAGACGAAGTCAGAAGAACCCATCTATGTACCTATTCTTTTGAAAATGACTAACAGTAAATACCCATAGATTTAATAGCATCAAATCAATTCCCATAATAATAAAAAATATTTATCATTATGCATGAAAATATTGAATATGCTGAAAACTTATCTATTCTTAGATTGGATATTTGCCAATACGACCTTGGATTTTGCGTAGTATTAAAATAAATGTTACGATATTATGCTGATAATATTATTGTTTACATTAATTTTCATTGATGCATTATGGGCGGTGAAATTCATTGATTTTATTTACATGATTTAAAGCTTATAATATAAATTAATTTTATTGAAGTATGCGGCAATTGAAAAATAATTATGTATCTATAATAATTATAGATAATGCATAACATGCAACGATAATTATTATATTTTCATAATATAAAAAATTTGGCTCTATAATTAATTAAATTAAGCATAACTTTCTAATCCTAGTATAGTACCTATTATATTATCTGTGATAATCCATATTGTACTAGGTATATTATAATATTATAGTGTCAATATAATGCAATGATACTAGATATACAACAGTCAAATAGAGCGCATCTTTGTGAAATTGGAAAATTTTACTTCCGTTATTATTGTTCCGTGCCATTAGGTTCATTTTGCGTTAATTGAAATTGATACTGTATTTTTATTTTATTTGTATTTTTTGAAAAGGTTGAAGAATATTTTATTATTTCAATCTGGTCCCGTTAAACAAAGCGAGATGTTAAATATCTAGTCATAATTTCTCGAAATATACGATGAAAAAAATATATAGTTTGCTTTTATTAATCTGTCATACGTAAATTATAATTCATCGTAATCAGACCATTTCTGTTCGTCAAGTCTCTACCTCCTTATTGGAACTCTAAAGTACCATTAATTATTGAGATACCTTTCTTAAAGATGTCAATAATTATGTGTATAATTTATACATAAATCGCGAACAGGTGGATTTATCTCAAAGCAGCTTTAACGAGTCATCTTTTATGCCGGGCAGAATTATTATCACTGTTAGTCATGACCGTGACTCCAATGTATGACGAAGAACTATTTCTGATTGGAGCAGGATTCGTATAAGCCAGTCGGTTCTGGGTAATTTGATATGTATGTAGCACAATTTGACAAGGTTATTTGTAATTAGTTGACCTTCAAACGGAAGGGTAGATAAAATGGCTGATGATTGGTTACGATAATTTCTATATCTTTTCAGACATCGCTAAAATTTGACCTACTTTCGTCCCGATAAATGGTGACACATTTCTATATTACCTATGGTTACATAGAATGTATTTCTACTATGAAGAAAACTGAAGGTTCAAAATTTCAAATCAACCCCTATATGCACGGGATATCCTGATCCATGGTTGTTACATGTATGTATGCCTCGGGGCAACGTTAATATAACTTTTTAAGTTTTTTTTGCTGTATTTAAGACTTTGTACGCGATTTATATTTACAGCATATCGAAGATTAACTAAATTATGTTTGG
Source organism: Colias nastes (assembly GCA_907164665.1). Classification (NCBI taxonomy): domain Eukaryota; kingdom Metazoa; phylum Arthropoda; class Insecta; order Lepidoptera; family Pieridae; genus Colias; species Colias nastes. The sequence goes on along the minus strand of CAJQZM010027966.1, from coordinate 577 downwards.
TATTTTAAAGTACTAGGTATGCAATTAAAATTTTAATAAATAGGATAGAAAGTCCTGAGCTAATACATATAAGTCATATTAGACTTAGTCATATAGCCATATTAGATTTTTTTTTGGATGTGTGAACATCCAAAAAAATTGCATAGGTATTATTCGATTCAGAACACGTTACAATTTACATAGATATCTCTGTGGAAGGAAGTAGATAATAAAATTTGCCACAAGTATGTAGAACAATGACACCACTTGATAAATAAAATTTCAAAGAAAACGCGTTCTGGCTACCTGCAGCTGCGGGCTGCGACGTAATCGCGTTATTCATGTCCTATTGATTCTGTGATGTAACTAAACATGGGGACATGTGCCATAGAAAACGTGGTAATAAATATTTGTATGTTTTCTTTATAAGCTTAAGGCTGTATTAAGTCAATCATAATAAAGAATAGAGATAGAATGACGTCACTAGTTCGTTTTGGGAGAGAAGTGAAGTCACCGACGGTTTCGACCTTGGTTTTGACGCAGTCATCATTAAGCTTTGGTCTGGTGATCATGACGCACAACGCTGCGGTATGCGGTA
>CAJQZM010027965.1:0-34069 GCA_907164665.1 Colias nastes | reverse complement strand
AATCGGAATGCCGGACCGTTAAATTCCTTGTAGTGGACAAACGCCCTAACAAGCTGTTATTCTTAGTGAAACAGCCGCGTATTATGTCATAATTTTTTGGTGAAATGTATGACAATATGGTTACCATAAATGTTCCTGCATGATAAAACTTCAACGAAATACATGTTCCATTTTATCAAGAGTAGATATTGATTTGTGTCAAGAGGAGTTGTATCTACCATGAAATCCTTCTGCAATATCTTGTAAAACGATAAATTATTGTAACTTGATTTATTATATTTAAAGCACGTAAATAACACAGGAAGGTAATTACGATTAAAAAATTGAAAAAACTCTTTCTAAATATGTATATACGAAAATCTAGAATTTTCTTTAAATCGTGATCCAAATAATCTGGGTTATGCTTAAACCTCTAACTGGAAAGACGTATGAAATAGCACAAAAATGTTTTATTCACAAAAATATCCACTAAGACGTCCACCAACTATTTAAGGCAGACCTTTCGTCCCGTCCAATTATAAGTTAGTCCATAGCATTTACAACGAGTTAAATTTTGCTACGTTTTTAGTCCACTTTCAGTTCATCCAAGTTGACCAACTTTTTAACCAATTTCATTTTTATATAATTTTGTTGCGATGTAACTTTTAGTGTAATTACTTCTCGGAATTACTCAGAAATGAATTTAATATCCAAACTCATATTATTTGTTTTGTACGGGTGGGTTATTTTATGGATTGCGTACAGAGTTCTGATTAATATTTTTGATATGATTAAATACGTTTTCTAACTGAGAATTACATTTGCAATATTGTTTTGATATCGTTATGTTGCCTTTATTTTTTTCTCTCTAGGTATAGTTAAGCGTTATGACACAGTTTTATTAAAAGGAAAGACGAGACTAGAACTTAATTAAGAGTCTTATTTCGCATATGGTTTTCCTTAATAACCAAAAAGATACGATTGAAATAGAATGGGAAAGGACGGGAAATATTCTTATTAAAGATATATTTTTCCATCTATTCGTTTAATTAACTCAAGGACTTAATTTCTCTAATAATCATCAAAATTAAAAAGCAAACAACGGCTAATCAATATAATTAATATTGTAAAACCATAAGTTATTTTGATAATGAATTAAACATGACTCAGTTACCCAGTAAGTAATAAACTACAAATTGCATACTAAACAATTACTTAGCGTTGCAGTTGCTGCTACATCAAACGAACGCTAGACCTTTGACGAAATTAAACTACAGATTTTTGTGCAAAACTTTGTAACGGCAACAGGCAAATAGACAGACACAAGTTTCCGTATTTCATATTCCATTTGGCGCCCGTGACACGGAACTCTGAACTGGTTCCGTATCTTTTGTACAAAAATGAATGAATTTGCTTTGTGACAGGAGTCAAAACCTAAGCGCTTGTCCTGAAATATGATAAAGTTTCCTTGGCTGTTGCAAGTTTAGCGTATACTTGCTGTCTATTTTGTAGTTCGCTACTGTCTATTTTCCAATTAAAAGGGAGTATAAATAAGATTGTTATTGATCTAAGAATGCATGAACTATATTAATGACTAGCTGCGCTCCGCAGTTTCATCCGCATTGCTCCTCTCCTGTAGGTCTTAGCGTGATTATATACCTATAGCCTTCCTCGATAAATGGGCTATCTAACATCTAAAGAATTTTTCAAATCGAACCAGTAGTTCCTAATATAAGCGCATTCAAAGAAACAAACAAACTCTTCAGCTTTAAAATATTAGTATAGATTAGAAAATGTAGTCCTACCAAATAAAGATAAATACCAAATCGCTATTTAATGAAGGCGCTAAAAATAGTTTCAAAGTGAGATTTTTTTTTAAGTTCTTTTTTTAATTCATATTTCAAAATGTTTATTAATTAAGACAAAACCTTTATAATGATCAAAAAAGAATGTTAAAAATGAAGATTTTCTTCTGATTAAATATCTATATCCCCAAAACAAGATTAATATACTCAAGTTTATATTACCATAATAACATTGGAAATTATAATTAATTCTCAAACAAATTATCACCTGAGGTGACACTTCTGTCGAAAACCTTCCTATTGGAATAATAAAGAAATAATAAATTACTCTTATTTGTAAAGTAATACTTGACATGGCCTTGTTGTGCTCAAGGTATTGTACCTCGTTTTGGTACTAATAAATGGGAAGTATAATAATTAGCATAAAATAGATTACCTAGTCGATTTCTTGAAAAACGAAATATTAAAATATTAACCAAAGGTTTATTTTTTATAATGAATAGGCAGACGTTTGACCACGATACCACCTGATGGGAAGCGGCGATGTGGTTTATTTGGATGCACGTCTGCCTAGAAGAAGCCTGTTCACCCTCGCTTTGAAAAGGTTCAGATTGTATTGGAGCTAGGGATAGAGTTCCATTCCTTTAGGTTATATAGGTTTAGACTAGTTTAAAAAAGCTTTTATATCATAATTTTATTGTCACTTACTAATTACTTTTAAGGCTATATCTCTACGTTCGCTTAAGACGCATAAAAGCTTCAATACGTCGAAATAGAGTAATAAATGCTGTATCTAATTCATAATTAACAATTGCAAAGTCCGAATTGTACTCTTTATAAATAATAATTAGACACAATTTTTTTAACGCAAGGCAACGTATGATTTTATACACCTCTAGCGCGTCCTTTTAAGTCGATGAATTTAAAAATTATTACGAAATCGGATTTGTCAATCGTTTCGTTTGTATTAAATTGGTAATTGATTTTTGTGCTTTTGCCTCCAACAATTGAAACACAATATATTTGAGCAAAAATATCAAAGAATTCAGTTTTCCTCTTTCATATTACTTGTTGATAGATTTTTTTAATTTTTGATCAATGTGTGAACTCTAAAAATTATGCAAAATTTATTCACATTCATATTGTTCCATTACAACATGTACTTAAATGGTATGTCTTTGAAGACGCCTCTATTGATCAGTGGTAGAATAACTCTGAAGAAGAGCGGTATACTAATAATAAAACAAAAATTATAATATTGCGAAGGAAATGACCAAATGAAATGTTACAACTCAAGACATATTTCCCTACAAAATACAACTTCAATGCCTACATTTCAATTACCAATTTCAAGGTTCATCATCACGTAATCTCCAATAAACCATTAGTCGACGACATTTCCTCGTATTACCGTTTTCTTTGGCACACCGTGTGACTGACATCGAGTGATGACATTTGACGTGAAGAGTTCGGGATTCGAGGACCACTCAGAGCACTCGACTCGCGAGGCTACTCGAAGGTTCTACCGTTGTAGAACAGATAAGAGAACTCTTAACGGTTGATACTGATGTAATATTTAGCTCGCGAATCAACAAACCACTTATAAAAATTGATAGATAATTTTAATGACTAATAATGTTATTGTATATTTATCGACTAGGTACTAAAAACTACTACTTCAAAAAAAAATTATAAAACTAGATGTGCCCCGCGGTATTACCCGCATTGCTCCACTCCTATTAGTCTTAGTGTCGTGATATTATATAGCCTACAGCCTTCATCGATAAATGGACAATCTAATAGAGAAATGTTTTTTTTTAATCGGATCCGAGGTTCCTGAAATTACCGCCTTCAAGCAAACAAACTCTTCAGCTTTTCAATATTAGTAGAGATATAATGATAAAAAATTATCAAATAGCATAGATATTAATCAGCTAAATACTAACTTGACTAGCACTTAAATAATTGATATCTATTGCGTGGTTAAGAAAGAGTTAGCTAATATATATAATAGTCTCCGTGGACAATTTACCATGTACCTACCTACGCATCCACACTCATATTTCCATTTATGTATTATATACATTACACACATACGTATATAATGAGAAGCCAGCCTATCTGCTTAGTACCTATGCTTATCTGAGTTCTTGAATTAAAAATAAACATAACATCAAAACCCTAAATACCTCATCATCTATAGTTTGTACACATTGAGTGGATGTAATGGCGTAGGTATATTATAAAGAATTTTAATGTATTCATTTAATATTTTATGCAAAGCTCATTAAATTGATAAAACAAAGGCTATTATTAATAATGTATTATTGATGTTAATTTTGTTCCATTTTCATGTTCCATGTTCAATCAATCGAATATAATGTATTACTTTTTTGAATATCTATTTAAAATATGGGTTAAATTTTTTAACGGCTAAATTTACGTACATCTTGTTAAAAGATATTATCATCACTTCTACGAAATATTAGTGACTCTACAGGTTGATAATTTCAATACACTTTATAAAAAACTAAAAAAACACAACACTGCATAATAAAACATCGTTCTATATTTCGGCATAATAGAAAACGAACACAAGCGAACGAATAAATAAAATATGATTCATAAACCGGCCAATATAATATTATGTAAAATATTCGCATATTTAATGAAAATCCATTTGTTACTCTGTAAACATATATCAGTGCATCGCAATAATTATGAGGTTACACGCATTCAATAAATAACCTGTATTGATTAAAATTTTCTGTAATGAGTTATTTATGCACCGTTTTGGCGCTCACAAATTGCTGGATTATAATAATATGAGCGAGGGGACTTATTAATTGACAAAATTGAAAGCCGTGGAAGCTTTTAACTCTTGTATATGCGAATCTGCGTGTACCCTCGTGGGGTATGAGCCATATAATTTTGCCTGAGTGTAGGTACTTCAATGGTACATTAGTGACAATGATATAACTGAACTAGCTGCTCTTCAAGGTTTCACCCGCGTGGCTCCGCTCCTGTTAGCGTAATGATATATAGCCTTCCTCGATAAATGGGCTATCTAACACCGAAATAATTTTTCAAATCGGACCAGTAGTTCCTGAGATTAGCGCGTTCAAACAAACAAACTCTTCAGCTTTATAATATAGTATTAGTATAGATTTTAGGATAACTAACGAAGAAATAGTGTTCTACTTTGGTGGTGGTCCTAATAATTGGCAACACGGAAAGCTATGGCAGCTTTGTAGCTCTCATATATGCGAATCTGCGTGTCCCCTCGTGGGATATGCATATTATTATTTTAATTCCTTGTTGTACTTCAATGATTATGCTATGTAAATACAGCGAGATAAGATTATACATTAAATAAAACCTGTCTTCACTCTGTAGCTAAATATAATCTAATAATTAACGATTAAAATTCGAATTATACCTTTTAAAACTATTATTTTACTATTACGAAAGTCTCGCTTTCTTTGTGTATCTTTTATAAAATAGAATGATTTTGGACTGTGTGAGCATTTAATATACGATATTTGTGAGTGTATGTATAGCGTACTCAGAAATTGTAACTAATCTATACTAATATTATAAAGCTGAAGAGTTTGTTTGTTTGTTTGTTTGAACGCGCTAATCTCGGGAACTACTGGTCCGATTTGAAAAATTATTTCGGTGTTAGATAGCCCATTTATCGAGGAAGGTTTTAGGCTATATATCATCACGCCACGACCAACAGGAGTGGAGCCACGGGGGTGAAACCGCGCGGAGCAGCTAGTATAATATAAGTTGTGTGTTTCTTGTATCTTTATATGAATGAACGAGTAAAGCCTACGGTAGTTAATTTTAACACTATTTTGATATTCTTGCATGATATTATGCTTTAAAACGATTTATATAACCAAAACCCCCGGATGTAGTCGTATGATGAAAACGCGGTTATTGAATTTTCAATCAAGTGCAATGACGTTGAAAGAATAATTTATTTGTTGTGGCTTTTCTGTGGTTTCCATTGATGTTGAAATGCCTTTGAAACGTACTGCTCTATTTATCCCTACACCTTTTTGCAATAAGCGATAATTATTCGCGATTAAATGGTTGTTTATGAGATTTTTGGCTTTATTTAATCTACGGTGACATTTTTCTCATAATAGGTTTTTTTTTATACTACAACCGACAAAAGAGCGGGCGGTGTACTGATGAAGGTTGTGAATATCAGATAATAATATCTATCTTTTAATATATTTTAATCTTAATAATATAATATAAAACGCAAATGTATGACTGACTGATCTATCAATGTACAGTCGAAACTACTGAGTCGACTTGGCTCAAATTTGACATGCAGGAAGCTAATGCAACAGCAGAAGTTCGAACCTACCCTGAAATTTTATTATGATATCACGGGCGAAGCGGCAGGCAACAGCGTGTTAATCATAAACAAAAAGTATCAATTACTAAAGCAAACAGTTATTTATTTAACTGTTTTCTAATCTACCCTTAAACACAATACTTTAAATTAAAAGACATAGTTTATAATGAGCACAGAGATTAAATTTTACACAAGTGTAAGTTCTGTTAAATACCCACATGGTTGAAATTTTAATGTGCTTTCAAATTTAAGTACTTTCTGGAAGTACGCTAGCGTATATTTAGTTACGTTCAAAAGTTTTAGGGAATTCCCACTCAGTGCAATTTGTCGCAAAACGCATTCCCATTTGCATTGGACGGGATGTAAATTTATACTTTTTATTTTGAATATTTTGGACGACCTGAAAATATGATAAGTACGTACGGGGAATAGAAGACATTAGATTAATAGTATAGTCATAAAATTATAATAATCAATAGCAAGTGTTAAAAAACCTGGGCCATAGAAGATCAGAATGGCCAAGTGGTCACTGAACTGGACAAAATATCGGAAGTTTGGAGAAACTATTGTCAGTCCTTGTTTGAAGATCCTCAGTCGCAAAATTTTACATCTACAGAGCCTGCGAGTGATATGCTGGAGCCGGATATTCTTGAATCAGAAGTGAGAGCCGCTATTCAACATCTTAAGAATGGGAAAGCCACAGGAAAAGATGCGATCCCTATTGAAACAATTAGGGCATTAGGAGAGCGGGGCGTTCATATCTTCCACATCATCTGCAACAAGATATGGCTCACAGGCAAATGGCCCTCTGAATGGGCTCATACAGTTTTCACTCCTCTTCATAAAAAAGGTTCCACTAAGAAGTGTAGCAATTTTCGACTTATAGCTCTAATTACACATGCCAGCAAAATTATGCTACACATCATCAACGAACGACTAAAAGCTTATTTGTCCAGAGAAATTGCGCCTGAACAAGCCGGTTTTGTGAAAGGAAAAGGAACCCGTGAACAAATTCTCATCGTTCGTCAGATCATTGAGAAAGCTCGAGAATTCAACAAGCCTACATATATATGCTTTGTGGATTTCTCCAAAGCGTTTGACTCGGTGCTATGGCCAACGTTGTGGAAAACATTACTGGACATGGGCACACCACAACACCTTGTGCACCTGCTCAGGCAGCTCTACGAAGGGGGCACAGCTTCAGTGCGGACAGATGACCTCCTCTCAGATAGCTTCCATCCAAGTGCGGGCGTCCGACAGGGATGCATTATATCACCTTTACTTTTTAACGTCTACACCGAACTTGTAATGCGAATCACTCTCGAGGACTGGGACGATGGTGTTGTGATTGGTGGACACAAAATTGCAAACTTGCGGTACGCAGATGACACTACCTTGTTTTCAAGTAACGCAGACCGTATGAAGGAATTGCTTCTCCAAAATGGAGCGCGTATGCCGTACGTTTGGGTTAAAGATAAACCGTTCTAAGACCAAAATTATGATTGTAGACCGCGCCAACGACAATTCGCCCGAAGTGACACAGATTGCGAACTGCAACGTGGTTCCGACCTATGTATACCTTGGTGCTTTGATCTCAAACAACGGCGGCTGCGTAGATGAAGTAAAAAGACGTATGGCCATAACCAGAACTGCGATGGAGAAGTTGAGAAAAGTGTGGAGGAATCGTAATATCACCAAAGCCACAAAAGTCAAGCTCGTACAAACACTCGTATTCCCCATTTTTCTTTACGCGGCAGAAACGTGGACAGTGCGCGAGTTGGAAAAAGGGAAGATAAATGCTCTAGAAATGTGGTGCTGGAGGAAGATGCTGGGTATATCGTGGACAGAGTTTCGCACCAACGAGTCCATACTCCAAGAGCTCGGCATCAAACAGCGTTTATCGACCGTAGTACAGTCGCGCATACTGCAATACTTTGGACACGTGTCTAGGCGAGATAACAACTCCATTGAGCGGCTAGTAGTACAAGGAAAGGTGGAAGGAATCAGATCGCGCGGCAGGTCACCAATGCGCTGGACCGACCAAGTGAAATCTGCTGTAGGAATTCGCGTATCAGACTGCGCCAGACAGTCTAGTAACAGGAAGAGATGGCGGGAGATCGTGCGGAAAGCAGTGTCCGCCTCTACCACCGATGTGGACGTCTCAACGTGACCACGACCACTCTGCCAAGAGTGAATCGACAAAGAAGAAGAAGTGTTAAAAACGCTTTACGCCATAATGAATGACATCAACGTCGAAAATCTGAATAGAACACGTGTTCACTTTAATATTTTATTAGAACGTTACGACACAGTGAGCTCAAGATATTATTTATTGAGTTTACATCTGTAATCCCACCTAAAAGTTTCCGCTTTGTGACTATAGAAAACTATTTCTTATTGAAATTCTTATCAATGACGTACTACACCGTCCTTCTAAAGAAGAAAGAAGCAACCGAAGTTTATCTAAGTTCTTTTTAGTTTTTCATGCTTTTCTCCTGTTATAAACCTCATCTTTCTTGCTCAGTAAGAAGTCGTGACCACATTAAACCAACGTGCACGCTGCACTGCATGTACAAAGGTCATAAACGTAAAAACAAGAGCCAAGGACTTTTCAAGGTCAAAATAGTAATTGAGTGGAACCTACACGGTCGTTGTTATGTTAATTAATAAATTCCACGAAATGGCCGGCCTCGCAACACGGTCCCGTAATTTCGAATTGTTCACCTCACACGACATTGTTTAAGAATTGGGTCAGAAATTACTTTGTCAGCGTCTATGTTATTTTTAATTGTAATGCGAGAAGGAAATTTTAACAAGGTACGTAATGTTATGTTGTGATTTAATGACCGGGTTGGCATGGCTTATAAAAAATTTGAGTCCTCAAATTTAATATGAACAAAACTGCCCCCTTGCCAGTATTATATAATTTAGTATACGTCATTGATTGGAATAACTTAAAGGTAATTTTCATATAATGTAATTGACAAGAAACAAAATAATATTTATATTATTTTGTTCATGAATAATGAAATATATGAAGTACTGCCTCCTAGAAACAACGAAGCAATTATAGTCACGCACTTTCCAAATGGATTTATTGTAATGACCACATTATTATACTAAAATATTCATTTTAAAGTTTAACCTTAGCATTTTCATATTACCTTGGTTCTGTTACCTGGTTCTGTTATCTGTACTGTTACAAGCAAGAAGATAAATATACGAAGCATAACCTATTACATAGAGACCTATTTATTCTTAAGCTGTAAACTAAAGCCCAGGGGCCGTAAACTAAACCTTAACCTCTTATTTCCAGACAAATAAATACCATGGCTGGTTATATAATATGAATTTGCCAGTTAGTTAAATTCACGGCATAAACTGACTGGGAATAAGTCATAATACGGCCCCAGATCGTATTTGATGATAGGAATCAAACAAAGTGCGAATGACGAACACCTCACAGCTACTAATAAACATTGTAATAAACAAATAACCCCCAGGGACGAAAGAGCTCGGACGTATGCATACGATAGTGGACAAACTTTCACACAAGGCTCGAACGTTAAAAAAACCTTCATCCACGTCTGAAGCGAAGTGGGACGCAATTAAAATTTAACGAAAAAATAACCGTTTGAAAAACAAAGGGTGCCGACGTGAGCATTCAACTTTTTTAACACATCAGAAGTAAGTACGTACATCCTTTTTACGATTTCACACGTTCATGCGGAATGGTTTAAAACGGTTTTTCGTTCAAACGTTTTAAAAGCGACACATAATAGAAACTTTTGAGAAGTTTTATTTGAATAATTTGCGTGTGTTTTATCGTAATGGCTTTCAGATTTAGGTTTAAAGACGTGTTGTTATAATAATTTATTGTCAATTCTGTTTTAGGCGTTTATTTCTACTTGAAATACCGCAGCTGAGTTATTAGTCACGATTTATATAATATCTACGATATATTCTAGACTTTACGTTATGAGCTTTTAATGTATAAAAAAAATTTCGCTCTACCTATCTAAAATCATTTTTTTTAATAGATAACGTATATCATATTACAATTATGTAGAAATTGGGGAAAACGAGTGTTTTATATGAAGCACATTATTATCAAAAACATCATTTATTCAAATTTATTCATAAAACTAAATAAAACGTGAAAACACATCAACGTAATTGGTTTTCCATCTATCAATATTATAATAACAAGAGGTCAAAACAAAATTCCAATAGATATAAAATAAACATTTACAAAAAGGATAGAATATGTGTAATTTGTCCAAATTAATATATGAAAGCCAACAAATAAAATTCATCTTTACGTCTCTGGTATAAGAGTATTTTTCATTTGTTTTTCGTAAGGAAAGTAATTTGTTTCATGAAGGTCGTAGTTTTGAGTGCGGTATAGTTTAGATTGGCTGATAACGATTTTAATATGAGCCGGAACTATCGTGCTGGGCCCCAACAGACAAGGAAAATAAGCCAATTTGTTTCAGTTTATCAAATAATTGATATTTATTTAGCATGTTCAATAAACACGCTAACTTTTTAAAAGATGTTGTTTAAGGTAGCGATCTAATATTATCTTGACTGGCAATGGTATACTTAAAATTATTTAATAAGCATACTTCGCAGTACAAAACTAGTAAAATCATTATTCATTTATAAAATCAAAAATTGATATTCAAAGGAGAATGCCCATTTTTGGTACTGGTTTTTCTCATGCATCAAGACAACAATACTATTAAAAAATAATTTGGAAAATCCAAAAGTGCACGCCTCATAATTTTTTTTTAATAATTATTTATTAATTATTATTTTTGTTTATTTAATAACAATTAAACCACATCGAATCAGACCCTGAAAAATGAAAGGGTTCTATTCCTGAGCATACTCAAGCGTAAGAGAAAAAAAAAGACTCGATTAGTAAAGTATTTCGGTCGCTATCGTGTTAACAAGAAAATCCTCCGCACATACAGACACACGGACGTCCAAGACAGAACTTTTTTAAACTGTTTTTTAACTAGTTTAAATAACAAAAATGACATCAAAAATATCATGAATGTTAAAAATAGTGTTTTTTCTTAATATGTGTGTGTATGTATTATCTTACAAGTGCAATGTATGATACATAAAGACATTTTAAGTTTGAAAAATCAGATATTTTGCGCGAAGTGACAGTAGTACCCACCTCAACGCTTCGCTTATGAGGCGTGCAAAATCTCGGCAATTTAGAGGCCTTCTTACCATCGGAAAATATATTTAGAACAGGGAATGTTTTGTAAAATCTAATAAGACATGTAATTGTTTAGATCCGTTATTATAGATTTAGTGTCCATTACCGTTTACATTTTTGGTACAGGTTTTTCTCATGCATCAAGATAACAATACTATTAAAAAAAATCTCGGCAATTTAGAGGCCTTCTTACTATCGGAAAATATATTTTGATCAGGGAATGTTTTGTAAAATCTAGACATGTAATTGTTTAGATCCGTTACCATAGATTTAGTATCCATTACCGGTTACCACGGTAACCAAGCGGTAACTATTATTACATTTACTATGGTAAAAAGCTAAATGTATTAATATCGATTATAGTTTTCATTGAATTACAAAAAAATCAATTAACATAAAATCACTCTTTAAGGTATTGTTTATACACTGTAGGTTGTTTTAACATAGATAGTGAAGTAAAATAATATAAATATATATAAAAAAATATTATTATGACATAGCTTGGTAGGTAACCAGTTATTTCTTATTTGTTTCTTTCTTCGAATATGTAGTGAAAAAATGATTCAAACAACAACAACATGTAAACCGAATAAAAACTCTATTGGCATTTTTTGAATATATATTTAGGTTTTCTTGAAATCCGTCCCGGAAGATTTCTGGTGCCTACCTACACTAGCCGATGAACAGATAAACTTTGTCTGAAAGCATAAGCTCTACGCATAGATTAAATATGTTAATCGAAAAATAACCTTCGGACGATAATATGCTACCTAAATCACACATAAACCTAACCAAATCGGGGTTATTTAAGTTTTGAGGTTATTGCACATTTTTCTCAATATCTTGAAAACCCCTGTTTTTATCACAAAAAAATCAATTGGTAAAAATCTTTTGAATATCGAAGAACCCTCCAAAACCACTCTGGCATTGACGCAACACTATACTGTGGTCCATACTTTCATGGGCATTCTCCTTTCGTTTATTGACAAACTTTATACACCATATGATTTTCATAATGGTTTTCCAACAAACCCAGCTTCTGTCTTAGAGAGCTTAGTTTAACAATAGGCAAAATTTAATTGTAACTTGATTTCGTAAATAGCACTTAACAATTCACGAGGGAGTACAGCCAGTACAATATTCATAGTCGTATAATACCTGGTACAGTCGGCAAAAAAACTCGCACTTTATTAGAACAAAATACGCTTCACGCTACATAAATAACACATCATCCAAGTATTATCCAGCTGAGTGTACGAATGTAATTTGCAAATGAAAAATGACTGGGGGAGCGGTCGCACCGTGGGGCTAAATATTTCGTGCAATTTATTTGTAGATGGTACACGGAAAAGGGAAAAAATGCGGCTAATTTTAATGTGCTTGATTGTACCACTAAAGGTAGAAAAATTTACATAGTAAATCATAGTAAAGAATTTTTATTATATTTTTCAGATTTAGATATACTGCCTAAAAAGTACAATTTTGACTGTCCATATATGTTATAAATTGGGAAGTTACAAATTGAGATATTGGAAAGTTCACCGACCACACTGTTATATATTTGGACAGAAAGAAGAATATAGTAGATATTTTCGGCTCAATTATCTACGTACAAAAGTAAATCCCTTTCAAATAAATTAAATACTAAGGCCTGTATAATCTGGACTAGAACTGTCCCGAAACCTTTGTCCGAAATTGGAAAGTTCACCGACCACTATAGAACGTAACAACGTCTCTGGAAGAGGGTTTTACTCCTTTGCAATTCGAATAAAACATGATTTCGCAAATCTTCATGTATAGTATGGACTCTAGGGATGGAATCCTGTACCTTAAATTATAAGTAAACTAATGTGAATAACAAAATGATGAAGAATATACAAATATCTATAATCCCTTTGTTCCCAAAATATGCTTATACTCAAACCACAGAATATAATATTATAATAGTACTACCTCAAATTTAAACATTTATTTATTAAATTGCTCTTCTTTTAGAAGCCTTTGAAACGTCTTAACAAAGTTTACCATCTACCATTTATTTCTTTGTGACCACCAGTTCAGAAAGCAGTTTCTACAAAAAATAGCCATCAGAAAATCTTCGTAGTTGTTCTTCTATAAAACTACTATATAAAAATAAACTCATTTCTTCTATAGTCATATATGGCTATAAATAATTCACAGCCGTTGCTAGGAGGCAAATAATCCTGAGCCTAACAAGAATTGTCTGAGATTATCTACTTTAATACTGCCGACATTAACTCTTCACTTTTGTTCGACAGGACTTATTCATAGCTTACAGAACCGCGGAATATTTTACGAACTGAATATGAAACAAGATGGCTACTTATATTTTAATTTGCGGTTTTATTAGGGCAGTCTAATTAATGTTACGACAATCGACTTTCAGGCGTAGATTTATTCTCTTTAGCTCTACATCATCAGAAAGCGTTTTTTTGTTATTTAATTAATGTTATGTGATTTATTAACAACCGACAATGTTTAATATGTTAGTGGTTCATGCATTAATTTATGCTTACACGTCCAATCATTTCATAAGAAAAACCTCAACTCAAGATCATAAAACATCGGAAAGTCGACCGCGAATTTCCCGTCGCATTGCTATTTAACAGCTGCTGTTCCCTTACTGTAATTGTTTGCAAACTTCGCCGAAGTAGTACACGTAAAATATTAAAAAGCGTCAACAACTTTTCCACAAGTTTACGTTTGTTTCGTTCTTAATTTAAAGCAAACAAGCGCTGTCGATTTTTTTTAATATTAAGTAGTACGGAAAATCGCGAATTTTCTCTGTAAAGCAGTTTCCGCGTCAATATTTTCTGAAGCGATTTTTCAGCTTAGTTGCGTGAATGTAAACAAAGGGATTTCGTGAAAAACGACCTTTCATCTGTTTAAAACTGAAGGATTTATTATTTTCGTTCTACACGCCTCCGATACAATCGCCTGTAAACAAAATAAACTATGGGCAATGATGTAATAAAGAGAGCAGAATTTTCGCTCTTTTGTTTTATTTATAAATCGTTATATTAACTTTTTGAGATCATTTTAATACAAAGAGGTTAGTATGTGTATTTGGCTTCATCGAAATAGGAATATAATTTAAATGTAAATTAAACTTTAACCATTTTACTCTAAGATTTTACTAGTTTGACAATACTTGTTTTAAGACTTATAAACATTCATATTAGCATAACTTTTAGGAAACACCCAAAAAAATTTCAATAATTACACAAGTTTCAGCTGTAAAAATACAAAGAACAAAATTCAAGGATAAAATTTCTTAAAATTGCGTTCATAAATTCCATTAACATTTCATATAGTAACATTTCCCATACATAACGATTCCTATCCCTATAATTGTCCAATCAACTTCTAATTTCCCAACAAAATTCACATACCAATCGAAGGCTTTGTGCCCGCTCACGTGACAAAATTGATAAATTGTTTCCATATAAAAAACCGATATTACGGTCAGTTTGCGTGTTTGAGAGTCACGCGAAACTATGGTCAACTAAATCACGATAACAAATGTATTATGTTGTAGCGTTTAAACCTAACGGGAGAAGGACGAAAATCGATTGCATTATTTTTTTTGTTTTTAACTTGTTTTCGTGGCTGTACAAGACTTTGGGTGTGTTCTGAAGGTCGAAAATAATGACCCAGACTGTAGTTTTTCAAAATAAGACAGTTTTACGAGACAATTTACCTACGGAATTAATAAAAAATATTAAGTTGTAGTTTTTTAGACTCGTACCATAGTCGAAAAGAGCCATAATAAAATCAATGCATAGATGCAAAATTCTTAATAATTTTGCTTTATCTTTCTATCTATTGGAATATGTAAATGGTAGAGGAATACGTACCTGTTTTTGGCTATACCGTAATGCACTATGATATAATACCCATCTTGCTTCTGTAGGTGGTAGTTCTGTAGGTTTTTGTGTTTAATATAATAATACTGTGTTTAATTATTATATTTCTTTGATTTGATTTTTTGAGGAAAATTACAAACACCTCTAACCTCCCGCAATATTTTCACATAAAACAAATGATAAAGAGAGCTATTTCAGAAATAACATCGAGGTTTGATATCCATAAGAATAAAATAATCACACATTCATATTTTGTGAAAGTATACTATTTTAATAACAAATTCGATTTATTTACAACGCCGTACATCTACAAAAATTTATTAGCCAAACGGCCAAACCTTTCAGAAAAATAAAACTGTATCTCTTCAAAAAATTGTGTACGCTTTTCATTTCTACTGACGTAACATATTCATATTACGCGTTAAATAAAATACAGTCAGTGTATCATTTCCATAAATATAAAACACTTGATTCCTGTGTACGGTGAGATAACCCAATTTGTATCCAATTTGTACCAATTTTACGGCGAAACAAACCGATAAAGGGTCTTGATGGTTTCCTAATTGCCCATATAATATTCAAAGCGGGAAATAATTGTAATAAGCAGAAGCTGAATTGATAAAATATTAATCCTTCAAGGGCACGTGTATATTTTTGTGGTCTTACAAGCGGTGTTTAACTTTGAATATGTTTTGGGTCATAAATATACATTTATAAGGGCACGGTTATACCACTAATTATTCATTAATTTTAAATCAAGAGACACACCTCATGATACCTCCCTCGGTATCTAGAAAGCCTTCTTATCATTGCATTCTTTCTAAATAATGTAATATAGATAATTTTTCAACAAAAAAAAATGTGAAACTGTTTTTACAAAAGAAAAAAATTACCCACTTATCAAAAAGCAAAGAAATTTGAATCTAAACTGTAATACATTTTGTATTTGCAAATAATATTTTTATTAAAGATTTCCAGTTGCACATAGTATTATTTTTTTAAATAAAGCCCATAATCTTATAGTTTGAGGTCAACATAGCCCGTGCCCTAATTACCGCTCTCTTAAATCACTGTTGACTGACTCCCGCATAACAACTGAACAACTAGCATGAATATTTTATATCTTGTATGGTATACTGCTTCTCATAATAATTATGCCATGATTTATGCAAAAAATAAAGCTTTATGAGGTCTTTAAAATGATATTTTAATAATTAGAAAATTGGATTCCAAAGCTCCACAATATGCCTTACTAAATCTAGAATTTAGAACTAATAGGAGTTATTATATTCTAGTTGATGTGAATTATAGAGTAGTTATTTGAATCGTTTACAAATTGATATTTATGAAAGATAATAATACCAATGTCTAGACAACTTAAATTTTAATTACTAACGTCAATATACGTGTATCACGAAAACGTATAACCTACGTACAGTTTATTACAGAAAAAATATTTTCATTACAATTTTTTTAAATAATTACAATCTAAAGAAAGACAAATAGCATTCAAACAACACTAGAAACCTGTAGGTAACAAATTCTTAAAATTGTCACACGTAAAATTACTTCATGACTTCAATATTTATTAAAGGAAAGTAAACAGGGGTTACCTTGACGTCTTAGAGCAGTATTAATTCCAATGTAGGAAAGTCACAGCGCTAGACGACCTTTTTTTTTTAAGTGGGGAAATCTTGCATACGTACCCACGGCCCTCGGGGAAGGAGCCGTGGGTTATGTCGGATTCTGTTGTGAATGATGGGGCCGCGGGTATTGGTTGGAATTCTTCCGCGACCAGCGCTAGACGACCTAATAATCGGCTAATACTCACTGTTAATACTGCTTTTTTTTTGTGTGGTGTTTCTCAATGTTAGCCAGAAGGGCTTCTACATTTTAACGCAGACGCGTGGGTGAACTGAAGGTTCACCCTGGTAGCGACATGCGCAAGGGCGTCCCCCCTTGACGGGGATCTCGAACCTCGGCTTGGGCTGTCGCTTGAGTGGAGGAGGCCGGAAGGGCCCTAGTCGGACGGGTGTTAATACTGCTTGTTACCACACCTGAGGTTGTAATAAAAAAACTGTTATATATTTAATCCCCGTTCCTGAATATGAAGAAGAAATATAAAGGCAAGTTTTAGTTTAACTTTTAGTTCAGATGCTATTAAATATGGTAAAAAGATCGATAACGTGCCGGCATTGCGAGATTTTTAACGACTCATTTTTATAAACGGATTTTCCCGGATAATATCCTGGTTCCGTGACTGAGGTAAATTTTCTTTATATTATTATCAGTACTAGAAGTGAACTGGAAAATGCTAGATTTTAATAACTGTAGATTACATTGTTTTGGGTAAATTGTATTAAAAAATTTTCGTTGTACTTTATATATTTTGGTTCTTTCGTTCATAATTGTCGCCATGCGTGTTTCTTACAATAAAATAAAATTAAATCGTTAATTTCAGTTTATAAAATCAAAGTTCATTAACGTTAATTATAAATTCAAAGCTCGATCGAGCTCTGTGTACCCTCTTCAATTATAGTTTTAGTTTTATTTTTCTTTTAGTAATTTTTTTCATAAGCTAAAACCAAGATTAGAAATCTTTGAAACGTAAAGCTAAAACCACTGATTATTTGAAACTTTCAAGAACAATATTTGTACCATTGCACCAAAAAATCCCGCAATGCGTTACACAAATGACAAAAAGTAACAGAAATGAAATATCTTTTTGATAAAAAACCACAGATACAAACTTTTAAAGAGACTAATGAGCAGAAAATGTATCGGGACTGAAAATCTAGATTCTAGACTGTATTAAAATCTTTTGCGATTTCAACATCGACCCTTGTAGCAATATTTATATTTTAGCGGGAAACCTTTGTGTTATTTTATCTTCTTTTTTTCGTTCGGATAATACTTTGACATCATCATTTAAACAAACTTTGTTAACGTTATTTACTTCTCTTCAATACATTATTTATATTTAAATAAAATAATGCTTTATTTAATAATGACTTTCTTTCCCTTACGTTTGAAAGGCTATGCTTTGCGTCAGTTACATAAAACATCGGACACAATCTTTTCAATTAGTAAATTGGACGATAGATAAAAGGTCTAAAAAGTCAATCTTGATTAAAATGTTTGTAACAGTCTATATGAAGACTGACTTTTTAACCGGCTTGTTTTGACTGTAAATCTTTGCTCCTTTAAATTATTAATAAATTCTGTATTATACAACTTTTAAACATAGTTTTGAAAATAATATAACAATTACCTACGTGAGTCATAAGTTTTAGTATCTTTTTCTCCCTACGGCAAAAAAACTTGTTAGCGAAAGCAAGGCGGAACTCTTCTTGATTAAAATAAAGATATACCAACACAATTATCATTATCATTAATTTAGACAATATTTCTACTTATTATTATTGCTAGATACTACTCTAGCCGATGCATCCCGTAATAAAGCAAAGTTTCAGTTGTATCTGTCATATGCAAGTGTGCGATATGAGGTTAGAATTTATATTAGGTCAAAAGCAACTGAGATGACAGGATTTTCATCTAATTACAATTCTGGAGCATTGTTTAACAAACATTGCAGTGAGGCATGTAAACTATTTCATTGTATTTTGGGTTTAATTGCTTCCTAGTGTAGTTATGTATGTATTTTTAATTACATACAAGGTAAAACTATACGACAAGACGATTTTCTTACCTCACTAAGATTCACACAATAGTTATAAGTATTTACATTCTCTAGTAGGAATTATATAAGTAAATATTTAAATATTAAAAAACGCTTTATTCGGGACCGTAGCTTGATATAAAATATGCAAGATATAATACTTTTACTTGAATAACTGGTTTAGAGCCTATGATTTATTTACATTTATTCTTTTTTCGATGCCTGAAATCTGAATATTTTAGGATTAAAAATAGCTTCGTATACTGAGGCCATAAGATGTATCATACCTATCTTTTATTTTATATAGTTACTGCTTGAAAAGCTTTTCTATTTTGATTTGGAAATACATGAAAAATTTTGTTTATTATATATCTTCTATAACTACTTTCTACAGCAAGATTGTTAAAGTTAATATTTTTATAGAGATAAATAATTATCTTCAATTTTGTAAAAGTAGGTATGCTCTACGAATGTAGAGCAAAGCATATTCGGGCATAAATTAATAAATAGCTCAACAAATATTGTGAATTTGATCTTTTTAGTTTTATGGCATTCAAATGCTTTATAAATATAAATTTAAAGTACCAATGATGATGAATAAATCAATGTAAATATTTTATCAGTCCCTTATCACAGCTTTCGCTTAGATTAAGATGTTTCCTACATATTATATGTTCATGAAAATGTTGGAGCGAGATAAAACGAGCAGCCCAGAATCGAGACGCATGGCGGAGTACTGTTGACGCCTTTTGCCGCAGCTGGGGCCCTTAGGATATTAAGTAAGTATGTTCATCTCACCTCATCCCAAATAAGAAACCCAATGGCCAAAGACACAAATAAAATTCCCATCGGTAAATTTTACAACGATTATGTAAATTTTAATGTAAGTCGTAGGATTGTTATTAGATAATTTATTTCGTAGATGTTTGGTCCAAAACTATATTGCTACATCAAACGTCGTCTGTGCTACGAAGGAGTATTGAATGCTAAAGAAGAATTTCCTATACCTTGGTTTTCTGTTCAATAGAGCGGGAAATTTTAAAAACTTTTAGAAATTTATAAAAACAGCTTAATTCTTTATTCTAAACGATATGTATACTTATTCTATTCAAGTGAATTGATAAAAATTTAAATCGAAGCATATTAAATTATATATGCATACAAGGTAAGTGTTCAAATTATTTGTAGTTCGTCCATTACCACGAAAAATAACAGCTATTTAGTTTTTTGACCGAAATTGTAGTAGTTTATACTTAAAATCCCACATTTAAAATCGTAAAATTATAGTTATAAGTCTATTATTAGGAGACGTTATTCGTAATTATATTTACCTTAATTTAACCAATAAATTTGAATATAATCAAATATAAAATATTTTTAATTCGATGTTTTAATATCTATTATTGTTTTCTATAAAGAAGAATAATAACAAATTTGCATCGCAAAATATTCAGCAGCAATTCATGCCAAAAATAAAATCCACCACTTATGGGAGGGACATCGTAATTTTCTTTTAAGGTACTTAACAACTCTTAAATACAAAGTACTATTATTATATAAATATGAACTATGTCACAAACATAAAAAATAATATAAATAGGGCATATAATCTTATGTTATATTAATAATATCAAATGTCATTAAAAAAAAGTATTAAAGTGGATATTTCTAAAATCATTTGGCATTCATCCACTCAAAACCAGACACATAAAGCAGTTAGTTTCTATCTCCTGAAAGCTTATACCTCAAGTTTGTATTGAAGCTTTAACGTGAAAAAGCTTCAAGCTATACATTGAAACGCTCTTAGTAGCTATGAGCTATTTATATAGCTTCTTTTCTTATGAATATATAAACATTTTTTAAATCTTATGTTATTTATTAATAACTTAATAACAACAATATAACATAGGTACCTAAATGTAAAAAAAAATATTATCCAACATGAAAACTAAAAATAACTTGCATTCAAACTTATCATTTAATCAATCTAGAGCTATTAATAAATATTTCTAGAAGTCACGATCATCATTATTAAAGAAACACATCTTAATATTTGTCACATAAAAAAACCATCAACATTTAATTACCACAAATGTACTTACACAAAAAAGTTTACACAATCTTCACTCGCATAAAAATCCACTCACAACACAATCACGGCTAGTTAACTGAGTTAGAACTTTACCATAAAGTTGACACTCACTCGAAATCCCCGACTCACTTACAACAATGTCCTAAAGTCCACCATACTCGCGCACACCGCGTAAACACGACAACGCGAAGTAGTAATAACCGATGCGAACAGGTTCAGACCGGTCGGCGGGCGGCCAATTACTAAGGACCGCATGCAAACCCGCGCTAAAAACTGAACGGCGCATGCGCAAACACGATTGACACTTTCCAAGTTTTTCGCACGAATTTACAAGTTGCTGTTTAGTTGGGAGTTTGGATTATGTCAAGATTAAAAAAAAAATACTGTAAAATTGACAGATCTTGACAGACGTTCTCATAGTGGAGATATTTTATTAACTGTACCGTCTAAGATATTGTAAGCTCTACTGTGTACTACTACTGACTTCGCGTAGCACACATTTCAAAAAATATTGGGGAGGAAATATCGTGTTTACCTGAAAATTTAAGAATTTTTTTTTTATGGGAAGTAATATATTTCTCTATTTGTATCAGTTTAAAATCAAACCACTGTCGTGATTCGTGAATCATTTTGTAGAGATTAAAATTAGCACTTACAAATCTCTTGTCTCTCGTCTCTAGCATCGGCCGTGTTATTACACAAAATTTATTGCAATTTAAATATACTTACCTAGTTATAAAATTTTGGCGAAGTTAATCGAATTACTACATGTTTTAACAATCTCATATTTCAGGATTAGCCGTATATTTGTCCAATAAAGTGAGTTAAACGCACACTGGCTATCTTAGCATTATCTGGAAATAAATAAAAGTCAATTTCACATTCAACAGCAGAAAGGAAAATTATTATGTTTCCACCAATCATCCATCATTTAATCAAATGAAATATTCCCATTTATTTCACGGTTCGTTTTATTTTCGTTAGCGAAACTTTTCTGCGTATAATAATATGGGTTTATTAGTTCGGGTATTATTTTAGAACATTTACATTATTACTTTATTATCAAATCATCCAAACATTACATTTTGTTCGATTTCTATTTATGAAACATTTACATTAACATTTGCAAATTTTTCCGTGTCATAAGCCATAGTTATTTCAATATAAAATAATTTACTTTATATAAGAAATATTATAAATAAAAAGGTATTTCCTACTCCCCTCTTTGCTTCACTGGACAGTGTCTGACATCATTATTTTCTCTGATATTAAAACTCTTCTTTGATGCAAATAAAATATTGAAGACCAAATTATTCAAGCACCATTTAGATAATAAAATATTTCAGTAATAAAACGGTTGTAGCGAAAATTTGAGCGACCCAACTTTTACAACTTCTAAGGAAGATAAGGCGGCAAGTCCGACCCAATAAAATGTAATTGCACGAAACAAGATTCTTATTAGTTCATCGGCGCTCAAATTAATCCACGGGACATCTTTTAAACCTCGCAAAGCTGGAACATTCATCCCCTTTTATCAGAACGATTGTACGAAACCACTCAACCCTTTTAAACCCCAATTCGAAATGCGTCCGGTCGTTAGCAGACATTAATGGAATCCAGACGGTTAGTCTGCCGTGAAAATAACAACGATTTGGAGTCTCGGTGTGTCGTGAACAACAAAAACGGTGTTGGCAACATGCAGAACCGACTTGTAGGCACCTTGATTAACTGCCAGTGATTGCGAGCGCAAGTTGAGCAATAAGACGATGTCTGCGTAACTACGAGTATTATTTCATCCTTTGTAAATTTATAGCTTTGTGCGACTTTGAATCGTGGAAATTAAAATTGTATGCACCTTTGAAGTTCTTTGAGCGACGTTGAGTTTCTAGTATTGAATTTCACCTAAAACAATGCTAAAGAACGCGCACCGATGCTTTTGAAATATATTTCCTAGCTTATTAATTTAACTGTATTTAATATAAATTTATTCAAAGCAGTCACAGATTCAAACAGAGTTTAATTTTAATCCTTATATTTACTTAACATATGAAATGCGTTATTTATAGGTGTATTTGAAATACCATTTTATGTAATAAAATAGTAATTTCAATAAATTATTCTACCATTAAAATAATTAGAATTTATATATTTTATTAATCTGAAAATTTAATTGCGTATCATGTGCCTGCGGATTTTGAGCTCAAATATCATACTTTTATTTTGTGTAGCAGTAATGATATATTTAATACGGATTGTAAATCATTATGAAAGCCGTTTAAAATTAATTCTCATTTATAATGAGTGTTTTTGGATTGTTTTAAAAATACTGATCATTAGACGTAGATATTTATATCAAACTGTAATTTAACTATAACCTCTATTAAATTCGGCTCCAAAATATGCAAACGAAAAAAAAATTATAACGTTAACCATCCGTAGCTTAAAAATTCAGATACATACGTCATACATTTTTGCAGTTTCCAACGTGAATAAGCGAAGTTATATTATTTTTATAAATACTAAAAACTATTTGTCCAGATTTCACATTGTGCATGGGAAAACAATACATACTCGTAAATACGAACATTTCGTTATTTCACACAAGAATTTAGCAAAAAGCGCAGTCTATTTATACTATTCAGAAAATATGTGGAATATCTACATTACAGTCCGCTCACTGTATAAACCGCTTTGAAATAAAAACGACACGTTATTGAATTTTTTTAAGGTTTCCATACAAAAGTAACGTTTTCTGATCACTCATAAGTTAAATCTATACATAAACATTGTTTAAAAAACAACACATTTCTTTAGTTATTATTCTTATCTTTACATAATTAATTTAAGTAAAAACCCCTACTAATTCTAACTCCCAATTATTGAAGTGAAACTTCTTTATCGGGGTTGGAAAAAAATTTAGTGTAACATTTTTTCGTTACGCGTGACATTTTTCCGTTACGCGCCATTTTTTTCTTATCCCTACCACGTGTGATTCGACGTATTTCTGTAAAGTTGCATATAGTAAATTATTTTTTGAAAAATAAGGTCCTAAAGAAGTTTCACTTCTTACGTGTGTACACTAGTACACGCACACGTTTTTTTTTATTTCACTACATCAAAACAAACACGTTTCCGACATCGAAAGACAGCTCTATTCGAACGTATGTTGAAGCTAAAATATAAGCCCAGGTTTCTATCACCATCAATGGATGAATAAATAGTATTGTTCTCAATTTCGCTACGAATCGAACGCTTCCAAAGATATCATGTTGCCCCTTTTAGATCCGTAGAGAACGTGTATGATAACATAGGAAGTATTTTTATAATGACTAATAATAGAATTTCTCACGTAAATATAAAATAAGTAAATAAGGTAAGGTTGACTCTATTATAGCGATGCGGAGGGTCTATTAAAATAGATAATGGAGTCGTTAGCTCTTGTAGCCTATAACTTATTTATAAAAGACTATTTGAGATGACGTTGCTGGTGGTTGCGTCAATTGAGACCTTAAAGCTAGCTCGAAATGTTTTTGATAATGCGATATAAATATGGATAAAATTTTCTATATAATATAGGAATAAATTTTATTAAAAAAAATTAATGATTCTTTAGTTTATATGTGGTTTATATAGCTTCGAGTGGTGACACAGTATTATGCTGCAATATTTAATAAGGTACAAGATTTATAATGTCTTGTATGTAGCTAGTTGATACGCACACCACTATGTGTATCTCAACTAAAAAAAAGATAGAACAAAATTTATATTGCAATTTTCACCGATCTGCATAGTTCTACTAGGAAAAGATAAACATATTATCATACAAATGGCAAAGTTTGATCGTTTATGAAAAGCCCAATAAGGCTAATAATGATGAAAATAATTTAAATAATATAAATTTATAAAGAATAGAAAAAATTCGATCACGAGGCGGGACTCGAACCCGCATCCTTTCGCGCCATTCCGGGGCGGATGCCTGACCAACTCAGCCACTCGTGACCCGCCAGAGCAATCGAATTTATTCTATTCCCTCAGTAAATTCGATTGCTCTGGCGGGTCACGAGTGGCTGAGTTGGTCAGGCATCCGCCCCGGAATGGCGCGAAAGGATGCGGGTTCGAGTCCCGCCTCGTGATCGAATTTTTTCTATTCTTTATAAATTTATATTTATAAAGCATTTGAATTTTGAATGCCATAAAACCAAAAATATAAATTCAATTTAAATAATGTTTCTTAAGCTTGCCTCTTAGCAAAAAAAGGTTTATTGTTGTAAGTTAATTCCTTTCATGAAAAATTATATTCGGAACATTTTCCTGGACGATAAATCAATTAAATTAAAATAGACGACACTTCGAGTGACAATCAACACGACTGATAATAATTTGTTCCATTGAAATGTTACATTTTTTAGGCCAAATCTTAAGTTTTTTAGAGGACGCAATTTTATTTTTTGGATGTGTAGGGGAGGTCAGTGTGAAGCTAAAACCAAGTTTGTGGGGTCGCCACCCTTGTCCCACGGCCGCCATCTTGAAAATAGTGATTGAAATGGTTTTTACGATATATCACTTAAACTATTTATCTGATAAAAAAACATTATAAGCAATATTTGTTGCAAATTAAATTCTCTACAACTTTAGTCCAGTAACTTTTTGTCGTAGAACTATAAATAAAAAAGTTATAAGTGAAAATGTTCAGAAATGAGAGCTATTTATATTTTTCGATAATTTTTTTTTTATCATTTTAGGAAGAAATTATATCAGACAATTTTTGTAGATTGTTTTTCGAGGAACAATTTTTATTTACAACATTTTTTAATTACGTCAGTAGCTAGGGTTTTACAGCGCTCTGAAGTGAGTACTATTTTTCAGTACTCTTAACTAGACATAAATTGGCTATTGGCTCTTTTCCCAGACTCCAGAACAATGGAAGCATACTGCAGAACATTTCAGCCCTGCTTTTGGACGTAAAAAATAACGTGCTTCCAGACTCTACCTCTTGGGTGGTGGGGAAAAGAGTCAATAATTAATTATTAATAATATTGCAAAATTAATTATGAAAAATATTATAATAACAGAAAAAACAATTACTGATGACAAATTATTATTTATACACACATAATATATATGTATAATGTATAGCTAATAGCACTGAAAAATAGTACTCACTTCGGAGCGCTGTAAAACCTTAGCTATTGACCTAATGAAAAAATGTTATGTATAAAAGTTGTTCCTCGAAAAACAATCTACAAAAATGGTCTGATATCATTTCTTCGTAAAATGATAAAAAAAAGTTTTATTGAAAAATATAAATATCTCTAATTTCTGAACAATTTCGCTTATAATTTTTTTATTTATAGTTCTACGATAAAAAGTTACTGGACTAAAGTTGTAGAGAATTTAATTTGCAACAAATAATGCTAACAATGTTTTTTTATCAGATAAATAGTTTAAGAGATATATCGTAAAAACCATATCTACCGCTCTTTTCAAGGTGACGGCCGTGGGACAAGGGTGGCGACCCCACAAACTTGGTGATAGCTTCACACTGACCCCCCCTACACATCAAAAAAATAAAATCGCGTCCTCTAAAAAATGCGACCCCAAATGTAACTTTTCAATGGACCAATTGACTTACTCTGTTGGTAAATTCCGTAAGTTATTTTCGATAGGTCCTCCTTAAAAGGAGACTATTTTTTGTGGGCCCACCAAGACTCGGTAACGTATAGTCATAAAAAAAACGTGTAAAAATATAAAATTATATTATGAATTTTGTAACTTCGTTGTTTTACAAACGAAACCGGAATCATGAAATCGAATTAAAAAGCCTTATTTTGATATCATCCCTGCTGTAGTGTGCTGTCTACAAACCAAGAACAATGGCCAACATTAAAAAAAACTGGAACGAAACGTTTAAATTATCGATAGAATGAAAATAAAACCAAAAGGCGAAAAAAATTGCCTTTAATAAACCACTTTAGAAACTGTTTTTATTCTTATTTATATGGAAGAATATGATTGATAGCGATTTTAAATCCTGTCATTTATCAAAACAATTTGTTTCTACTCAGCTAAAAAAATCCGTGTAACGAAACGTTATATCTATTGGCTGCTTTGACGGAATATGTCAGATTCCTCCTGTCGTAGCCCCCTGCGTCAATGTTTGCAATGAATGTAAACAATGTTTTTTTTACCTATTTAAAAATGATATTGCTACAACTTAAGAGCGTTTAATATTACAATTGAACATGAATAATAAAATAGCTGTGCAAATGGATACCTATCCTAATATTATGTACCTACTCCTAGTCATAAAATATCACGTACCTAAATACCTACTTAACTAATAATTTCTTATTGAATCAGTTTTCCCAATCGCTAAAATCGCATCAAGGTCCAGAAACTTGAGGTACACCCACTTATATCTATTTTCTATACTATTTATAACCAAATCGGGTCTCTGTGTTTGTGGTACCTTCGTTGTGTCTGATTTCCGAGCTTTAAATCGTGACAATGTATATGATGTTTTCTAATATTTATTTATTCATTTATTTAAATATATTGTACCCAATGATTCGGATGGGTCACACAAGACAAATCGCTCATTATCAGTTAGTTTTTATGTAGTAATGAGGTGAATGTTTGCACTCGTATTTCTAAAGATTCCGGTTAAAACATGTAAAAGTAATGTCACCACTGTAATCTGGGGACTTCAAGGAACAAATTAACACACATTTCATTAATATACGCTAAGAAATTGAGGTGGGCCTATTCTCCAAACAAAAAAAATCGTCTCCTTTGAATTGTTTATTAATGGAAAATAGATCTATTTGCATTAAAAATTATAATAGGTACTGAATTCGAAATTACTTTCGCTTTTTAATAAATACTTAGTGTCTTTTGCTGTCGCATATTTTTTTTGTGTCGTAATAATAGTTTTCATTTTAATTAAAAACAACATTTGTATTACTTGTTTCGTTCAATTCTATTTTTTCATTCATCTGCTAACATTCATTTACGAATTCCATCAAAGCGTTAAAAAATAAACGCAGTGACATCTTTTGCAAAAGTACGTTCCTGTAAACATTTCTGTTCGCGTAAAAATATCTGTATTGTGTGGTTTAAAACGTGCACCTTTTTCTCTATTTACCATGATTCCAAGCGTAGCCCGAAAAAGTGTTCAACTTTCTTTCTCTGAGGTGTGAAAGGAGGGTTTTCGTTGAAAAACCGCTTTTAAGATAACTCCGTTTAATCAGTTGCATCAATCTCTATGGATGTATAGAATGAAGGTTGCATGTACATTTTACATAGTGTTTCTATAGTATTTATCTTTTCACGTGTAGTTTTTGAATGTGAAATATTTTTCATGGTAATATTTACACTATTCATATAGTACACTAGCGGTCCGCCCCGGCTTCGCCCGTGGTACATGTTTACGTTTTCTCTACATAAGAACCATCCTCGTACTTCAAGAATATAATAAAAAAAGAATTATCGAAATCGGTTCAGCCGTTCTCGAGTTATGCGCTTACCAACACATTTTGCGATTCATTTTTATATATAAGAAGATTACGGGATAGTATACTTCTATAAACATTGTTTTCATTATATAATTAATTATTGATAAGATTTGTACAAAATGACTGACGCTGGGCTAAATTGATGTGAAGTATTTTTCAGTGTTGCTCCTCTTTTTAGTCATAATGTTATAGAAAACATATAACATGTTTTGAAGGCTTCTGGGTGACCGAGTTTAGCTAGGATGTCAAAAATTTACATGTCTAATTTTGTTTTTATAATGTTGATAATTCGTATTAAGTTAGATTAAAATTTTCCTGTGAAAACCGAATACCTCAAAGACAACACTTACCTAGTTTGAGAACAAATTGAATTTATAAAATACTTCGAATAAAAGAACAATGATTCTTCTAATTTTTATTAATCCCAAGAAACGAATTACGCGCATGTATTTCTATTCTACTATGATGTAAATATATGATATTTTATTTCCTTACATATAATAGAGGTATCTCGTAAATCAAAAACTTCACTGAATTTCTAAAATCCAATAGTGCGTAAAAATCGTAAATGTATTACATCATATTGTTTTAGGCGGAGTCTATAAAAGAGGGTGTTACAAGCGTAATAGAATTTCACTCTCTCTGTGGACTTATATTAAATTAAAACTATAACGTGGATGTTCATCAGCGGAATGCCTTTTATACCGCACGTTTAATTACTCCACCGTTATAGAAAAATGTTATAGCCCAATCTATTTTTATAAGTAACTAGCCGCTTGTTCCGGCTTTACCCGGTTTGACCAGAAAAAAAAATACGTTACTAAATAAAGCTGCTCTCTTAAGGTCAAAATGAATAGAGCAGGTTTGTGTCTATTAGTTACATACAAAAATACAACAGACAATACCTTATCAAATATAGAGGCAATTTTGTGGTCGTTGCAGTTACGTAATGGTAAAAGAACTATCAAAATGGATGGAGCAGATTTTGCTATTCGTTACATACAAAAATATAAAACTCGCTGCATGTCCCGGCTTTGCCCAGTTGACCCGTGATAAAAAATAGCATCTGCTACTCGTTAAAGATTCATACTAATGGAATTTTTTTTTAATTCGATAGAGAAGTTTATAGTACCTACAAAAAAAAATCTTTACCCTTTATATTAGTCTAGATAGAGGTTAAAAATAAAAGCGATCAGGTCACATGTTGATAATAATGTACCGTATTTATATTTATAGAAAGGTCCATTGTGTCATAGCTCAATTTGGTGCTTTCTTTTGTTATCCATGTTCCGTTAAAAGCGAAAATGTAGAACGAAAATGTGTTCTAGGAAAATTACTAACGGATGTTCGAATGTATGACTAAATGAAACGTTTGTACTAAATTATGTTTATAAAAGTGAGACTATGTTAATATAGAGATTTTTTTTCAGTAATAAAGCTTTGTTTTTGTAGAAATCTATTTAACTACCAATAGTAGATTATATTTTTTTTATTTCGAGTGAAAGTGTATGTGTTGTAATTTTTATATATATGATAACTGCAAATTTATTTCCATGGTTTAATAAAAGTTTATAAGGAAAACCTTCACAATATTAACAGAGGTGCAAAAATAAAATCAGTAGGTATATGTGCTACGCAAGAATATCGTAGCGCTTGTAGCAAATTCGTAGCAATCTCCATGACTTCTCTGACACTTCATGTTGTTTGACGATATTCATGTCTTAGATCATATTCGTCGTATTATCTATGGTCCATTGAAAAGTTACATTTGGGGTTGCATTTTTTAGAGGACGCAATTTTATTTTTTTGATGTGTAGGGGTGGTCAGTGTGAAGCTATCACCAAGTTTGTGGGGTCGCCACCCTTGTCCCACGGCCGCCATCTTGAAAATAGCGGTTGATATGGTTTTTACGATATATCTCTTAAACTATTTATTTGATAAAAAAAACTTGTTTACATTATTTGTTGCAAATTAAATACTCTACAACTTTGATCCTGCAACTTTTTGTCGTAGAACTATAAATAAAAAAGTTATAAGCGAAAATGTTCAGAAATTAGAGATATTTATATTTCTCAATAAAACTTTTTTTTATAATTTTACGTAGAAATGATATTTGACCATTTTTGTAGATTGTTTTTCGAGGAACAACTTTTATATACAACATTTTTTCATTAATTAAATAGCTAAGGTTTTACAGCGCTCCGAAGTGAGTACTAATTTTCAGTACTCTGAACTATACAGTATACTTATATTATGTGTGTACTAATAATAATTTGTCATCAGTAATGGTTTTTTTTGTTATTATAATATTTTTAATAATTAATTTTGCAATATCACTAATAATTAATTATTGAATCTTTTCCCCACCACCCAGGAGGTAGAGTCTGGAAGCGCGACTTTTTTTTACGTCGAAAAGCAGGTCTGAAATGTTCTGCAGTGTGCTTCTATTGTTCTGGAGTATGAGAAAAGAGCCAATAGCCAATATATGTATAGTTAAGAGTACTGAAAAATAGTACTCACTTCAGAGCGCTGTAAAACCTTAGTTATTGACGTTATGAAAAAATGTTGTACATAAAAGTTGTTCCTCGAAAAACAATCTACAAAAATGGTCTGATATCATTTCTTCGTAAAATGATAAAAAAAAGTTTTATTGAAAAATATAAATGGCTCTAATTTCTGAACATTTTCGCTTATAACTTTTTTATTTATAGTTCTACGACTAAAAGTTACTACACCAAAGTTGTAGAGAATTTAATTTGCAACAAATAATGTTAACGATATTTTTTTATCAGTTAAATAGTTTAAGAGATATATCGTAAAAACCATTTCAACCGCTATTTTCAAGATGGCGGCCGTGGGACAAGGGTGGCGACCCCACAAACTTGGTTTTAGCTTCACACTGACCCCCCCTACACATCAAAAAAACAAAATTGCGTCCTCTAAAAAACGCAAGGTTAGGGCTAAAAAATGTAACATTTCAATGGATCACTAGTCAATTTATAATAAAAGATAGTAAAGTTTGGTTGGGAGAATTTTGCTACCCAAATTAAAATAATGAAATAAATAAATCATTTATTTTCACATAGGTAATAATTTAATAAATGAAAATAGGTTTCATATTTGTTTAAAACAAAAACTTTTAAGTTTTTGTTTCATAATTGATCGACAGCGATAGTAAAAAGATTAAGTAGGTATTTTATTTCATACTACAATAAAAAAAAAAGAAATAAAAGTCTAATTCTCTACATAATAAAACGCAAAACCCACTTATAATACACCGAACATAAAACTAGCGTCTCTGTACGGTACAGTTTCTATCGTTTAAATACAAACAAAGTAGATAGGGGAATGCGGACAAACCCATAAGCTGGCACAATATAAGTTTTCAGTGCTCTGAACGGATAATCTCTGTAAATCTGTGGAAGCCGCTAATCCATGGGCATTATACGACTTCACTTACAATAGCTATGAAAACTATTTAATTATCGGATTTTTTACATACCTGGAGTCTCATGGGTTAGGTATTACATAGTGGCAACATATATAATAGGATTAGATATGTATTTACATAATATTTAATGCTTTATATAAGTGTTGTGTTATCTTGATATGGTTGAGTACATCAATATTCAATACTTAGTTGACTATCGTCTCTACCATTTATATGATCTATCAACGCTTTGTCGTATAAAAGAATAATTTGTTACAAGAGCTGAAATATGGTATAGTATTTTTTATCTTCGAAGTGTCAAATGCGTCATCCTACAGTTTTTTAAATACATTACATAAGTTAAAGAATACAAAACATTATTAGGTAATGAGGACATATCAATTAATTGCGTCTAAATCAATACTTTCTACAGAGCTTAAATTGTACATATTAGTTCCTAATAGATGAACAGGTGTTACAATATTTTCTTCTTTTGTATCCATAATACACATTGACATTCTATAAAGTAATACGAGTACAAGTACAAATAATATTAATTGTGACAGCTCTCGATACGACCTGACCTTCTAAATATAGGCCAAGTCTATTTAATTAAAATTTCATCAAACAACAACAGACTAGTGCACAAAAATCATCTAAGCGAATCTTAATCATTTCAAAGCTTCGAAATTATAGCGACAACTGCGTTGATTTCAAAACCTCAATATTCAAGCTTTTTTATGATGCAAAATGTTTTTAACTGGGGCAAATCATGCCGGTAAATGCAATGTGACCCAAATCTGCGAAACCATACCCAAGAGTGAAATGATATTATCTGAATAACATTACTTCATCCGCAAGAACGATATTGTTTTAGTATGGAATAATACTTTTGTCTAATTTTTATCTGCAGTTCTACATACCTACTACCTAGTGTGTAAAGCCCCGTGTAATCTAGTGGGGTATGGGGCATTATACATCTGTTTTACTGATCGATTTCTTTTTTTGTGGACAAGTAGGTGATCAGCTTTTTGTGTCCTGCCAGACTGATGCATTTTTTTGAGACCCTACTAGGAATCGAACTTAATGCCTCTCGGTTCTAAGCTCGTGCGTTAACCGCTGTACCAAGTTGACGATAATAATTACGTAACTAGTGTATTAGTATAATATCTAGGTAAACGTTGAAATCATATTTAAACTGGGTCTTGCATATTTCATTGAGGATTACGCTCGCTACATGAATGTACAAACAATAATATAAACATTTAATCTACTTAATGAGTAAACTCCCTAGGTTCCTCATTAATTAGTCCCCGTCTTGTCTAAATCTCAAATCCTATACAAATAATTTAATACATATACACTGTTCAATGTCTACATGTACATCAGAACTAATTTAAGTAAAAATAACAGACGCCATAAAAAGCTTCTTTAAATGAGGAAACTACTCAGTGTGTTGTAATTACTTACAAATATAGCGTTTTCAGTAGCTCTTAAAACATCAATGCATTTACCGCATTTAACATCGACATATACATTGGTATTTTATAATAAATACTCTGCATCTGTACAAACAAAGATAAAAAAATATTCAAAAAATAGCATAATAGACTAAATTGATTAATAGTTAGAGAAACTGTTACACCTAATAATAGGGATAAATCTATTTCCACTGGAAAATATTATAAGTACTATGCGATGATTTGTAACATTTAAATACGTATAGTACGTGTTAATACAGCTTAATATTTGTGATATGGAACGAATACTCGCTGGGGCATCCATATCTTAGAGTGCAGACCGCGATTCGGCAAATGTAGAGTGAGTCTTGGAGCTCTGTATATGACGACGAACAGCTCTTGTATAAAACAACAGGTTATCCATAATTGGGTTAATTTAGTATACAATTTTTAGTGGAAAAGTAGTTAAACGAGGTTTCTTGTTAATCGTGGTTATAATTTTATGTAACCTATATTGAAAAACATGTTTACTAACAGTATATAATTAACGTCCAAATTCATCTTTGTAATAGTACGAGATCCGGCTGCAGGATTAGTGCGTTCATCGGTTTT
>CAJQZM010027964.1:47101-87740 GCA_907164665.1 Colias nastes | reverse complement strand
TCTATAGATTTAGTTTGGTTATACAGAATGTCGATATATTTCGATTTCCATGTTCGTCCTAACGGAAGAAGGTTTAGAAGAGCAGTGCAAGAAGATAAGTATGAAATAGAAGTTATATTAAAAAATAATGACTCCGAAAAAATATTTGGTAAAATCGATGTGGGAAGTTTAATGTGAGTATCCAACATTATTTTTAAAGTAGAAAGACCCTTTGTAAAAACTAATTATGTTCATTATTAAATATTAAGAAGACTATTCTTGTTTTTAAGTTTAATAAATTGTTGATTATTCAAACTTATTTTTGAAATGCGTGGTCATTTTTATTGTAGAGAGCTGGCTACTCTTTCAATATGTATGATCAACGATAAACAAGAGGTCATAGGATTTATGTCCTTATGTGACTATCCAGATATACCCGCCGTCAACCCGGCTGATTGGGAAACGTGGATGAGGAATATGTATCGGTAAGATAGTCATTGAAGTATTGTATTATATTGTACTAGCTGCTCCCCGCGGTTTCACCCCCGTGGCTTCGCTCCTGTTGGTCGTAGCGTGATGATATATAATTTTTTAAATCGGACCAGTAGTTCCCGAGATTAGCGCGTTCAAACAAACAAACAAACAATAAAACAAACAAACAAACTCTTCAGCTTTATAACATTAGTATAGATTGAAGTATTGTATTATATTGTATTGAAGTATTGTATTATATTGTATTGAGGCATTGTATCATTAGTATGTAGCAGTCTACTATTATACACGCGAAAGTTATAAGAATGTATGGATTATAGATTTATATTTGTATCTTTTTCACACAAAAGCAGTTGATCAGTTCTGTATGGTACAGGGATAGATTATAGTCCGGATTAGCCCATGTATTAGCCATTACCATTAGGTTTATTATATCAAGTAATCGCGTTGTCTCTTCTCTTCATTTTATTAAACACTAGCTTTCCGCCCGAAGCTTCGCCCGCTTTGTCTAAAACATAGTAAATTATATACTAAAACCTTCCTCTTTAATCACTCTATCTATTAAAAAAAACCGCATCAAAATCCGTTGCGTAGTTTTAAAGATAAGCATACATAGGGACATAGGGACAGAGAAAGCGACTTTGTTTTATACTATGTAGTGATTTTGTTCCCAGGAAATTCTATTTATCGCGTAATACACTTTTTATACACGCCATGTGCTGCACCGAATCAATCGTTGGTTATTTTTTGGAAGAAGCCTTGATAAGTCTTTTTAATAACGATGTTTATCTACAACAAGTTATACTGATGGTGCCTCCGAATTGCCCAAGAGGTTTTTAATTTAATCATTCATTATATAATTAATGATATATCTTTGTCTTTTATGATATAACTTTCACTTAACAACATAATGGTTTAACGATTTCAGAGTGTATTGTGAAATATCAGACAATTAAAAAACACAATTACATGAAGAATAAAGCGAAACGCACAGATGATGACGAAGTCAATTACCACTATTTTTATAGCGCCCTTAGACAGGACTTCTGCCCAAAATTGAGAATACGAAGGGCCGTGTTAGTAGATTTACGTTTGTTACTTCCGCCTTACTGAGACTTATTAATTAAAACTTCTAGGAATAATAATAATAGGCTGTTAATAGTGTCAAAGAAAAACTATTTTATTGTTCTCGTACCTTTAATAAATATATAATTATTCAGTGAAGAAGATAACGATGATGTAGTAGCAATTCTTGAAAAAAGTTGTCCGAAATTGAGAAAATTGTATGGTGATTATTATATTAGCGAAATTATTGGCCGCCACCCTGAAATGCAAAGAAAAATCATTGTTAGTGAGGTAAGTGATATAAATAAATATTTCAAGTACAAATTTTTGAAATCAGAATAAAAAAAACAGTGCACTTACTTTTCGAGTTTATCATGAACAGACATACAGACGAAGCAAATAGCTTTCTTTTATAACATTCTGAATGCATCACTTTGTGGATTTTTTTAGTAATTATATCATTTTGTGGCATTTTTCTGATCGAGTTCTTTGCATGAATTTTTTCTCAAAGGGTCTTGGCGGTGTAAGTGGCGTGATGTGTTTAAATTCGGATATTAATTATGCGATGCTCCAAAATACGTACGAGCTGGATTCATATCATGGACTTCAAAAATCTACTGCAATTGAAAGAGAGCGGAATAAGAGAGGCAATATGCTTTTGCGTACTTTCGGGTGAGCAGGGTCTTTCCTGATTAATTTTTTATCATAGTAGACCACATTTTATACAAAAATAAATACAGCATTACCTAGTAGATTATTTTTATAAAATAATACGTCTTAACTATAAGTTTTTTAGTGAACCAATAATGCTCGGTAAATGGAGTCCATTCGATATCAGTCCTCATTTGGAGCAAGAACAAGTTCAAGATGTAAGAAATATTTTTTCCTTCCTAAACTGTACCTATTCCTCTAAAAAAATCGCTGTCTTAAAGTTTAAAGTTTCATATAAGACACAAAAAAATCTTTTTAAGCTTTAAATAAAACTCACTCTACCCACCTTAACTAATCTTACAATACATACATTGTATGAACTTTTATTCCTGATAAACTTACAGGAACAGTCCACCGACAACGTAAGTCTCAGACCAAGGAGTCCGAGCAAAGTGAATTTCGCACATCGTTCCTCAATGAGATACAGCTTCGATTGTTTATATTTACATAGCAAGACTTCAGATGACTACAGTGATAAAGTGTTTATAACTCCCGTTCAGTCCCATACTACATTTGTGGATTGTCTGTTAGACGAAGACCCGTTTGATTATGAGATCGTTAATATTGATCATCATTTGTTGACCGTGCCTGAAGTTCTTTCAAGAGAGTTTTTACCGTGAGTGTTATAGGATTTTATAGCGTGTGTAAGAATTATGTATCAAGCTATAGGATTTTAGAGCTTACGTTTATAAACTTTAGAAAACATTATTTTTGCAGCGCGAATATAAAACGCGAAAAAAGTAGAAAATCGAGTGTACCTGATGTAAATAAATACAAACGTATGTTTTCTTTTATAATCAGAATATATAAAGTTTTTGTGGTATTTATTTATTGTGTGTTGATATATTTTAGGTAGAACATCTATGAGGGTAGTTCGTGATGTCAACGAAACTAAAAATGTAAAATTTTGTGGAGAGCCGAATGCATTTATGATTGAGCTCTTTGGATTCCATAAAGACGTAGATGACAGGTTAAATAAAATTAAAATTATAAGAACAAAATAAACTTTATAATAAGTAAATTGAGAACATTATTTTCATAGATTTTTAATATTCGTTGATAAAATTTTAGACATGCATTCGATTTATTGGAAGCAGCATTTGAAGTAATGAAGGATTATGATTATAGCATTATTAGAGTTCCTTGTTCAGGAAAAAGCATGCCATTGTTACAACACTTTGCTGTAAGATTCCAACTAAATAGATGTAACTTAACTAAAAGAAAAGAGAGTAACTGCTAACATTAAAAACATAATTAACTTATTGCAGTTTGTTCCCACGAAAAATCATATAACTTGTGAATATGCATTGTATGTTGCACATAGATGTTCTGTTCTTAGGTATGTTAAATAATGCTTTAAAAAACTTAAATTCAACTATTTAATGATATCTTGAACGTAACTTAATATTCCATTGAAAGTGTAGGTATGGTAGGATTCTCACAGAATCGAGAATGTATGGTAGCATCACATTTTGCATCACATTGCCATTTATTTAGTTTGTCGATATCAATATTTTGTTATTTCGGTATATTAACTGACGATGAATTGGTTGCTGTTTTGATTACGTTGTTTTATTTTCTTGGAAAATAAATATATGCTTATTTCAGTAAACTACGAGTGAGACGAGCTGAAATAATCGATATACCACAAATAGCTCAATTGTTGTACAGTCTGGATGGTCGAGAGACGATGTGGTCTGTCGAAAATACTATACTAAGACGGAATGAACTAGAAGCTTATGTTTTCTTGAGTAACGTGTCTGTGGTGGGCATTGGGATTCTGGAGTGAGTTAAAATTTTATTGTTTTGTTATATTATATTATGTTGTCATGATTATACATTGCGCAAATGAAGTTTATTCGTGGCAAATATTTAAAGAATTTAACTTCCCAGAAACATCCATTTAAGCCTAATGAATGCTCAGTTGATTAGTCTGGTTGAGGATTTCATTCGTCATTTTTCATCCTATTCTAACATTACAATGTGAATATTTTTTTTCCTTTAGACCTCCAGAACAAATAGACTTCATCAGAGCGAAATTCAACATAGACGCGCATCGTATTCACAAATACCACGTTAAGGATCAAGACTATAATGCTGGTTTTGCGACATTGAAGACGGTGCTTATTTACCCCGCTTTTGAACCACATTATAGATTCTTCGTTAGGGATATGATGCGACAGTCAGGAATACACTCGTTGATTTGGTTGACAGCTTATAGGAATAAATGGGTGGGTAAAATATTTTTGACTTCATATTCTTCAAATAGTTTTTTAGTAAGATTTAAATATAATCAGTAAGAACTGATTTTTTTGCAAGTCTAGTATTTCTTTACGCTCTCTTTACATCCAAAGGTCAAAATATTACCTTATAGGTATGTGTGTTAAATTCGAATAACAAAATCTGTAAAAGTAAAATATTGACCTTCCGTAACTTAATAAAAATATAAAAGAAATATTTTTTTATTATAAATACATAAACATATATTATTTCAGATGGCACATAAGTTAAACTCATTCGCCTCGGTGATGATACCGCTTTTACCGCGTATGTCTGATTTGGATTACGCGCCAGTACCGGAATTGAATAAATTACATAAACTATCCAATTCTTTGTAAGTGCGTCTTCACGTAGAAACTACTTTCTCTTTTATTTCTATTTTAAAGTGTTAATCGTAAAATAAAAACTGTTACTCATCACTTTAATTATATAGGTATTATTTTAAATAACTCTCGTGTATAGTTGTAAGAGTATCTTGTATTGTATGACTGCTCAAAAGAGTTATATAAAAATAACAATATTTATGTTACTTTCAGAATGGCATTTAGTTGCTGGTTTATAAGTAGAAAATTAACCAGTGTGCCGAAAGTGACCGTGGATTCTAGATTGGTTATTGTTGGCGCTTCGAGAACAGCTATGGCTTTTTTGAATACGCTCTTGTTTAAGTACTATTTATTTTGCAATAAGAAAACCGAGAATAAGCTTTGTTCTATTTTAAATTTGATAACTAACTAGGTACTCCAAAAATAGAGCGTGTGTGACCAGCACACGTGTCAGAAGTGAAATTTCATCAAAGAAGCCAAATCTAAAGATACCAAAATCATCGCCTTACTCCATGACGTGATGGTATTGCCATGACGCGACCTTGAATTTTTACTCTCAACGCGCCTAAAGAATTTTTACTTCAAAAAAAAAATCTAGAGCGTTAGATCGAATATTGAATCGGGTTATTATACCCTTTAATTGATTTAGGGCCGATTTTTCAATGCTTGGATAAAACTTATCCGTCCAATAAAGATTACCACGATAATATTAAATTGTCACGTAAACTGTCAAATACGGGCAATTAGAATACGTTTTTAAAATGGTAGTTTTATACATTATTCGACGAATAAGTTTTAACCAAGGATTGAAAAATCAGCCCTTAATAAGCCCTTAATATTATTTTGTCTGTCATTTAATTAGTGATTAACGTTAAACTAATTATCACATCTAATAAAAATCGTACAAATAAATAATAATTAAGTAAATGTTCTGATATTGATTTCCGTAAATTTTTCGATTTCAGCGACACTTCATCCTACCTATTCTTCACAAATGTAACGCTCATATCACCTCAAGGATTGCCCTATGTCCGAAACTCAAAGACACTCGCAGAAATGATGTTAATGAAATACCACACCAGCTCTGAGAGATATCTCAAAAGCGTTCCTTATACTTACTACGTGAATACAGTACAGAGTTCTATGGTGGAAATCAATAAGTATGGTGATCACTATCCGTTTTTGCGTTGGTTTCATTAAAATATCAACACGTTTTCACATTGAAGTGGAAAATTAACTAAAGGAAATAAGCGCCCTAATATTAATTTGACATCTCTGTATTAGAAAATCTCGTAATCAATATTGATAACATACATTCTTCAAAACATACAGATAAATTATTCTTCGAAAATATAAATATAGAAGTTCAAGGTTTTAAATAAGATGTTATTTCAGACGACAAAAGTATATAACATTGACAAATGACAGCAAATATTATTATGATCGTCTTTTCATTTTGTGTGGAAAGCAATACCAGCATCCTGACTATTTGAAAGATGTACTAGAGCAGGAAAGATCAGTGAAGTATGATTAAAAACAATATTTCACCTAAGTAAAAATTGTCCAATTTTGTTCGCATAATATACCTAATATAGTCATAGATGGATTTATACAGAACTTATTGGTTTATATATTTTAGTGTCAATATATTATTGTAATACTTACAGTTAATTTTTGTGTATTTCAAATATTAATTTATTTAAGATTTCCTTATTTTATTGCAGAAGTGGTATAATGGAATACACTCCGTTAGATGTACCACAGAGTTTTAAAGAACCTTCTGCAGACAATTTTACACCAGGCAATGTTTTCATTGTGAATAATATCACAGACGCCAACAAGGCGCTAAACTTTGTAAGAAGTATTGTTTGGGAAGAAACGAGCGGTTTGTGTTTACAATTATTATTAAATGTTATTGTCGTAATAATTAATATACTAACTATCTAACATAGTACTATAAAAGTGCCAAGGATTTTAGCTTCTCGTTCTGTAAAAAAGCTTTATTATTTCACCGAAATATATTACCAAGTTTAACTTGGTATTCGAAATAGTTATTGAATGAAACTAAATAATATTATAAACATGTTCTAGGAAATATTTTAGTTTATGGATCGTCGATAAACGTTTATTGCTGCATTGCAACGCTACTAGAAATGAAAGTACCGCCACAAAATATTATATTCATCGAGAATTTTCCACCTAAAGACCCAAAAGCGTCAAGAGTGTCCAGCTTTTGCAATACCTATGTTAGTGTATTGAAATTCACGTAGCTTTACACATTTGCGATATATATTTTTAACCGACTTCAAAAAAAAATGAAGATTTTATCAATTTGCCCGGGTTTTTTGGGTTTATACATCAGAACTTTCAACCGGGTGAACTGATTTTGATGATTTTTATTGTTTGAAAGCAAGGGCTTTCCGGTTGGTCCCATTTAAGTTTTGGCCAGTTCTGACCAATTGAATGTGGTGTGGTCTTTGTTAAAAATAATTATTTAAGGGACTTCTCTACTTACCTTTGTTTGATTGGAGTAGCTTCTAACAGTAGTTTTAATTGGTCTTACAGGTGGACAAAACTATGCAAGAAGTACTCTCCAACTTAAAGATAAAAGTGTATCGTGCATATTATTTCCAATCATGGCTCTTAGATTGTAGGGACTATGTGACACATGTTCAGTTTATGTCCCATTATCGTTTTATACGGCTCGAATGCGCTGCGTTTTTCTACTACGGGTGTAAAGGAGTTAATGAACAACTATTTATGGGTAGGCAAATTTTGTTTTATATGGAATTATGTAGGAAAAGCATTTTCTATATGCACACAAGTATAATTTTAAAATAATTTATTAAATTACTAACAAAAATTGTTCCCAACGTGTAACTAAAATTTTTAAATTTAAATTTTTCCTTTTTTTTACAAGTATTATACAATATACTTACATTGGCTCTTTAGAATAGAAATTGTATAAAAGTAGGTAGGGTAGTAATACATATTATCCTTTTTGAACTTATAATTTCACCAGAGTGAATTTAAATAAATTTAATATATCCCACGCGAACAAAAACATCCAGGACGATTTATAGCGGCGCTTCCGTTGGCTTTAACACAACAACATTAGGACATTGACCATTGGAACAATTACTTATATAAAGTAGTATATAGATAGATATACACACACCGGCACAATTAGCGGAACAGATACCGATACGCGAAAATATCGTCTGGGATTTGAACGAATGGCAGCAGGTTCTCTTTACTCATGAGTGCAGAGTTCTTTTAAAACAGATCGATGGGAGACAGCGAATATGGAGACGCAAAGGAGAACTCCACATACAGTCTAATTTTGAACACACAGTGGCTTATGGTGGCGGCTCGATTATGGTTTGGGGAGGGATATGTTTGGGAGCTCGCACGGAGTTAGTGATAGTCACAGGAGGGACCATGACAGCAGATCGATACATCAGAGACATTTTAGAAGAACATATTTTAGCATTTGCCCCATTTATTGGTGACGACTTTATTCTAATGCGAGATAATGCTCGTGCTCATAGTGCACAATCGGTACAGGCATATCTGAGCTACGTAGGTATACCGGTGATGCAGTGGCCAGCAAATTCCTCCAATATGAATCCGAAAGAGCATGTCTGGGACTTGCTAAAAAGAAGGGTTAAATCCAGAATGCCATCCCCCAACAATCTGAATGAACTTGGAAACGCATTACTTGAGGAGTGGGAGCGGTTGCCTCAAGAAATCATCGATAACATAATCTGTAGCATGCCCAGACGAATGGAAACCGTAATCAGAGCAAGAGGGGGAAACACTCGTTATTAATTTTGCATTAATTTTCTGGTTAAATCATTTAATGCTTACTTTTTTATTTTTTGTGATGCTTCATAATCATCTAAAAATTTCACTTATTTCAAATTTCTTTATTTTTCAATAAAAAATAACGAAGACTTTTCAAAGTCGTTGTTAAAAGATGTTAATCAATTTGTTATTTTGTGTCTAATTACATTTTCGTCAAATATATGCGTTATTATCTCATAGTCTCACTTTTTTTTCTGTTCCGCTAATTGTGCCGGTGTGTATATATTTGAACAATTAGGAACATATTTTGTTATTCAAATACAGCGATACATAAAAGCGGAATGGCGTACGATGGTGGTATCGTCATAGACCATAACTTTAGAACAAACGATCCTAATATTTACGCGGCGGGGCCTATAACTAGATACCATAGGCGTTATTATGCAGCCACACGGCGACACAAGTACTATGATGCTTATGAAATTGGAATGAAGGTACTTTATTACCCTGGTAAGGTGTGCAGTATGCTTAGTTATGATATTTACCCGCACTGTTCATTATTGTACATAATATTTTTGTTCTAGTTGGTCCATTCGTTATCTATAGGTACTATTCATAAGCAGTGAATCATTAATTAATGCTTTCAGGTATCATATTACTGTAGTTTGCGTGTTACAATGTAGAGTTGTCGAATATAATTATTATGTTGTTTAAAGGAAATCGCTTGTTGTTCATAAGCTTTTGTTAACATAAAAGCATCAAATTCTAGCTGGGAGCAATAATCAGAAACGAGTTGGATCCACTTTTCACAAACCAGTCTAATGAACCAGCAAAGGAATATCATATGAATGATAGAGCCAATGAAAATGAAACTACTTGTATGACCGAGTCCAAGTACGAAATGTGAGTACTTAATAGATATATGGGTTATTTTTTGCCTTATTCTAATTATTTTAATACAATATTATAAAATATTATTCTGGCAAACAAATTGTAGTTATAATAAACCTATGCAAAACGACAATGCAAAGCTCTGGTCTCTGACGTAGGTTATATAATAAAACTGTCGTTTTTATAATAAATATCTCTCTATCACTCTTTAAATGTAGCAAGGAGGAAGAAACAGAATTCCAAAGCGTGCCAGATTTCAAAATGCCCATAGTGAAATGTTGCACTTTACCCGGTGGATTGCAGTATTTAGAAGTTCGCTCGCCGGGCATGAAAGTGCCGCATCATTATGTACAATCCT
Source organism: Colias nastes (assembly GCA_907164665.1). Classification (NCBI taxonomy): domain Eukaryota; kingdom Metazoa; phylum Arthropoda; class Insecta; order Lepidoptera; family Pieridae; genus Colias; species Colias nastes. Next base: position 77,834 of record CAJQZM010027964.1, on the reverse strand, counting down.
TGGATTACAATGTTAGTTAACATCACACAAAAATTCTTATTTTTTACATCTATAGAAACTGTTCGTCTTTGGTGTAGTGGATAACACGTGAGCGTAGAATGGAAACCTTTTATTTACCTTGGGTTCTACTCCCAGTTATTGTAAATATTTTGATATTGTTTTGTATGACCACTTGGAAATACAGTGTTAACTTTAATTAATTGCGTGAACAAGGTAATAAAGAATAAATAACATCATTGAGTAGTGACTAGTATGTGTAGGCCGTAGGGTACCTATTAAATATTTTCAGAAATCACCCCAAAAATAATACTGTCTGATAAGTTTGTATATTGTAATACTGTTTATACTATTGGGAATGAAGAAAGAAAAGCGCAATCAGTAGTTCTTCAATATAATAATGTATTATTCATGCTTTCAAATATTGAAAAGATAGATTTAAACCAAATTAACAACTTTTTAGGGTTACATCATAGAAACATTTAAAGAGGGGTATTTTAAGATGCATTTCAACAAGGACCTCATAGTGGATGGAATAACTTGTTTGACGCCAGAAAAATATTCGTTGGAAAATTTTAAACGTTTATATGGCTTATCCAGCTCGGTGCTTAGTAACGTTCATTTACGATATATGGTATCTTATATTTTCTTTTTATACTACACGATAATTTTATGTTTTTGTTGTATTCTACAATTTTCTTGCGGTTTAGTTAGTTGAAGTAATAATATAAACAATATTTTTAGACAAAGCGACTCGATAATCTATACAAGTTTTTCCGAGAGCCCTGGGCGCACTTTTTGTACCACGATCAAGTTGATGAACTCTTTGCAATTGTCAAGGAGTTAGTACCGTTGGTGAGTAGCTAGACAAGATAATAATTATATGATTTCCATTATAATATATTGAATACCTAGTCTCATATTTAATATCCATTATATAGAGTAGGTACCTTATCTACTTTTAAAAGATGTTTCAACTAATAAAATATATTGTTGCTTTATACATATACAGGGCCAAGCAAAGGGTGAAACGATTAAAGACGTACTAAAAGTGGCAGTAGACAAGTTAGATTCAACGTGTAGAGAACTGTAGAGGGGTTGTAAACTCAAAGACGTTTCGGATTGTAATGATTTTATTTGCACACAATACCCGTATTTATACAAAAATCGACCAAAAACAAAATCAATCAGAATTCTAATTTTGAAATTGAAATTTAGAATGCGCTCTGATTTTGAAAAAGAATGTGCCGGCTTGTACACAATATGATAAATATATACTCTATGCATGTCTCCCATAGTGTCCCCCCTCAAGCGAAGCGAACATTTTTCTTGACGACGCGTCCACTTCTTGTAGTGTAGGGACGTGCCTTGTCCGTGTTGTAGTCTGTAGCAGGCACTGACGACGTAGCACTCGTAGGTGTAGGTGTGGATGCTACTGCTGTGCTTGCCATACCTTCAACCTCTTCGTTTAATATGTATGCAGGCTTGAGTCTGTCAATTGATACTACTGTGGTCCGAAGTGGTAACTGTATTTGGTAGTACTTGTCGTAGCGCTTCAGTACTTCATAAGGGCCGTCATACGGCGGAGTGAGTGGTGCTCGAACTGTATCGTTCCGTATGAATACATGAGTACACGTAGACAAATCCTTGTAAATAAATGTTGCTCGATTTGCGGGGGATCGTTTAGTCGGTGTGAGTATAGCCATAGTTTCTGTCAGGCGTTTCACGTAGTCAGCGTCTTCAATTCCCGTCCGTGTAGGCACGAAGAAATCGGAGGGCATGCGCAGTGTAGTGCCGTAGGTCATCATAGCTGGGCTCAAGTTGTTATCTTCTCTTATAGCTGTGCGTAAACCCAGCAGTACTGTCGGTAGTTCGTCTGTCCATTGACAAGTACTGCCGCGAGCTATGAGCGCGGCTTTCATAGTGCGATGCCATCGTTCGATTTGCCCATTTGCTTGAGGGTGAAATGCCGTAGTGCGTATTCTTGTAACCCCAAATCTTTTCATGAGTGCCTTAAATAAAGCAGATTCAAATTGTCGGCCTTGATCGGTAGATATGCGTAGCGGGCAGCCGAAGCGTGCAATCCAGTTCTCGTACAATGCTTTCGCGACGACTTCGGCAGTTATTTCTTGAATTGGAACTGCTTCAGGCCATTTTGTAAGACGATCAATGATGGTAACACAGTATCGGTAATCTCTTGAGAGTCGTAGTGGACCGACTATATCTATGTGTATGTGTTCGAAGCGTTGCGAAGGCGGGAACTCTGCTAATGGAGTGACGACGTGCCGGTGAACTTTAGCTCGTTGACAGCTGATACAAGACTTGGCCCATAACGTAGCGTCTTTATTCATTGCTGGCCAGAAAAACTTCGATGTTATTAGCTTCCGAGTAGCTCTAATACCAGGGTGGCATAGTCCGTGTTGAGCGTTAAATGCCATATAACGATATGCCTTCGGTAGAAAGGGACGGGGCGATGCGCTTGATAGCTCGCAAGTGATTGGTCGATCGAGTCCGGGTAGCGTGACTTCACCGAATGTTAAATTTGTTTGAGTTTTTAATTTTCTGAGCTCTTCGTCGTTATTTTGGTCGATGGCTAACTGCTTGTAGTCGATTACATTAGGGCATTGGATCTCTTCGATGCGTGACAACGCGTCGGCGACTGTGTTCTCTTCTCCTTTGATGTACTTGATACTCGAACAGAATTGACTTATGTAATGCAATTGGCGTTCGCGCCGTGGAGTGTCGCTACCGCTTGCAGGTCTTGTTAGTGCGAAGGTGAGAGGCTTGTGGTCTGTGTACAGAGTGACTTCGCATCCTTCAATTAATCTTCTGAAGCGTTTAACAGCCGCGTACATCGCTAATAATTCGCGATCATACACGCTGTAGCGACATTGCGTAGCACTACTACGGGAGACATGCATAGAGTATATATTTATCATATTGTGTACAAGCCGGCACATTCTTTTTGCTCCGTCGGGGTCACCAATTGTAGAGAACTGTAGAGGGGTTGTAAACTCAAAGACGTTTCGGATTGTAATGATTTTATTTGCACACAATACCCGTATTTATACAAAAATCGACCAAAAACAAAATCAATCAGAATTCTAATTTTGAAATTGAAATTTAGAATGCGCTCTGATTTTGAAAAAGAATGTGCCGGCTTGTACACAATATGATAAATATATACTCTATGCATGTCTCCCATAGTCGGTAGGTATTGTTAATAATAGTTAATTAGTTTGGGCGTTTTTTTATTCGTATAAAAAACGGCAAAATTAATTAAATAGCTCATACCAATTAAATGGATATAGCGAGACCAAAGCTTTTGTATATTTTGTAACATTTTGAAAGATTACATAGTATAAAAACTTAAAACGTAGGCCTTTTGTGTTTTAATTAAATCGCATACTTAATACATATAACCATATTATTTTTCAGTCGCTTACATATGAAGTGAAGCTTGAGCTACGTAATAGCTTCGTAAAATCTCCGCACATAGAGGCAATCACGAACTACGTGATACAATGGGTTTCTGAGAACGATGTTCTATTGCCCATGTACTTACAGCCTTCAGAAACGTCTGCGTATGCGCACGATCTAGAGAAAAACCCCACCTTTAAAAGGCGAAGAAGGAACGTTGTTAAAATGTTGGCTGCTATTTGTTAAATTCGTTTGTTTCAATAAACTGTATGAAAATGTATTCTTTTTTGTCCGTTTATTTAAATCGAATGATATTCAGAGAGAAAAAGTGACCTATCAATATCACAAGATACTTAAAGCTCAATAATTAAAAAAAAATCCAACACGAAAATTGGAAAAGTTTTTTCCTATGGCCTACGGCGCTCTACTCTATGATAAGTGTGGATAAGAAGCATAAAAAATATTATGACTGATTCAATCAAATCTTGAAACAATTTTGTCACCTATTTGTCACTTATGACTGTTATAATTTTGTAAACATTTTGTTTGTATTTATTTTATAAAGAAAATTTAATAATGTCACAGCCAAAAGCTGCGAAACCGCTTGTATTGAATGAGTTGTTAATAAAAAATGTTAACACGTGGGGAAATGTTCAATACAATATTCCATTGCGACTGTCTAGCAATGAAACGCGGACTGCGGCGAGCATTGCTCATAGGCATATTCCAGCAATACCGCATAGTTTGGATTGTGTATGTAGTCTTGGAATTCTTCATAAACTAGGTGGTCTGCCCCGGTTTCTCGGTATCGTGTATGTAGCATAGCAGTCAGGAACCACGTAATTTTTTTTTTGGATTTTTGGATCGGTTCCGTAGTTCCTAAGATTATCGTGTTCAAAGAAACAAAATCTTTAGCTTTCTCAATATAGTAAAAGTGGGTATGCTTAGAATGCTATTTTTTTTTCTAAATCTTTAAGCAGAAAATGAACTGGATATTATTTATTTTCATAATACAATCTAATATAAATTTTTTATTTATATCTGATCATATAATACCTCATGTGTTTTCATAGAAAATAGATGATCCATTGCCAGAAAGAGTTACGGGACGCGATATGGTGGTCGAAAAGGAGTCGTATAAAACAACTACAGGGGAATATTGCGTTAAACCAAACCCTAATAAGGCCATGGAGAGAGCCGATTGTGCTATCAACTGTCGAAGAGTTATTTTCATGACCGGTGTTGAGAAAAGGGTTAGAATTTGTTAAATAACATTAAGATAGAAAAAATCCCTGTTGACTAATCTTATCCCTTGTACATTTTAGATACAAAGCAAAAGCATTGTACAACCAATAATGATATCGGAAATGAAAGACAACTTCAGAGGATTAACAAAAACACCAACAGCGCCACCCGACGTTGATGTCAAAGCACCAGATCCGGAATATATTTTTGATGTAAGTAACATTGTTAGAGTTAAATAATCACTAGATTTTTAAAACAAGTCTTCTGAAAGTAATAAATACCTTCAAAACCAATGACAAACGGTTCAAAGAAAAAAGAAACATGAAAATTTTAAAATTAATATCTTTTTCGTGTTTAGGTAGTAGCATCTGGAAGAAATGAAGCTCCAGTAATACCAGACAATGCTGGTGGCTTCAGAAGACTTTTGGATCCGTATGTCTCAACTTATAGAGCGTATCATAAGCCCTTCTCAGTGGAGGACCAGTACGGGATCGGCGCTAAAGACCAGATCACATTTTATTCAGAGTTCAATGTACCTAAGGTAAGGTGGTAACTCCATTGAGATATATGCGTTATTTTCGTATTTAGGTACGTAATTTTTCAGGTCGTTTAGAAGTTATTCCCACGAATAAGATATAATAATAATTTAGATAAACCACCAAATTCTTAATACAAAATATGATAATAATTTAGGTGCGAGGCTTTGGTCCAAGGCATAAAGAAATTTGGATGCCGCTAACAGCAAAAGTGCACAGAAGTGTCTATGATAGAATACACGTTAAGAAGGAGTATAAAGAAGTTGCTGCGTGTCACAATCCTGTAAACAACATTAAAGGGTTAGATATTATAGCTGTTATTCTTTGCTTAGTTAAAAATATATCCATCAGTTTCCAAAATAAGTTGACCTACAGTCAATATTTAATTATATTGTCTTGAATTAGCCATAATATTAATATTTTTGTCATAAGAATTGTAAGTATGCATATATACTCAATTCTAGTATTAATTATTCTAAAATTCTAAAATAGTAATTCTATTTCAGGGTGTTCGAATCGGAAATGAAGAAAAAGTACAAAATTCCGTTCGCGTCATCATCTCTAGCGTCATGGGATCACGGGGAGTCGTTCGACCTAGCTCCCTTCCCGCCCAACCCGTACCAGACCAACCTCCCTCCATTTATGTACTGTAGTGACTATTGTCATATAGCTCAAGGCACCCCACCCTATACGGTTGTAGACCAGTTGAAACATCAAAGGAAACCGCATAAGCCTTGCGCCAATAGATTTATAGTGTCCAGGGATTTTGTCCCATAGATTGGTGTTTTAATAAATTAACGTGATTTGGTGAATGGTTTTGTTTTGTTGATTTTGATGTTATTTTATTTTGTGTGTCCTACATTTGTTCTTTTACTTGGTTCCATGTTTTTTTCGCTTAATAGTTCGTTGAAGAGATTGCAAGGTTAGCTAAATGAAACACAATAAGTATTTATTATGTTTTATTTCATGTTGTCATTCCAACTGGCTCTACCTGTAAAAATATGTAGGCATTTTACAAGATGTTGTATATTTTTGAGGCACACATTTTATACTATTAATTGTTGAAAATAATATATACCTTCCCATTATTTTGATGATACTAATTTCCAGGTCTACGGTTAGAAAATTTACGCACATGTTTACTGTTTTTCAATAGCTTGATCTGAAGAAATCGCAGGCTGAAAACAGAAATCAAAATTAAGAATTTAACTGCAAATTTATTATTCAAGATACATTCTTCACAAATGATTACCTACATAGTACGATGTATGCATCAAAAATTAATGAGCGCGTAATTACCTACCGTAGGTTTTCTAACAAAACAACTTGAGCATGTATTGCAATGGCATTCGCATGTGGCTTTAGATTTTTTCTGGAAAATAAAAAAAAAATATGAATACTTTCGTAACAGAAACAGTTTTATATCTCCAATTTATTTCATCTCCAAAAAGTGGCCACCCTTCGCATTAGATTTCAGTCGCGTCTAAGCGATATCAGGAAGAACTTGTAAAAATACAGCATTCGGCTTTATATTCGAAACTGCAGACGCTACAATTTTGACTTACGTGAATTGAGACTATGTTAAAAAGTTTTCTGTTGTGCTTTTTTGCGCTATGATTATGTTCCTGAAACACTGAATTTTCTTGGTCCGATAAATTAGTATTAGTGCTGTTCTGTAAAGTAAATAATTTATCATAATAAAACTAAGTAATAATAATGATATGATTTAAACACGATTATTTTCAGCTTACTTCTGAACAGTTGCAGTTCTTATGTTCTAAAGCGTGAGATTCAGGTAATACCATTATTTTTAAGCCTTTTTAGGGGCAAAACGAGTTTCAATTGCTTGTTTCATTGAAGGATTGTTCTGAAAATTTAATTTCATAAGTGTCTGTATACGTAAATTAATCACTAAAATAAGAAGTACGATAAAACCTCATTTTATGTTTACTACCAATATAATATGTATATATGCATGTATATTAAAAGTTTACTACTTACTCCAGGGCAAGTTAGGTTCGGGCATTTGGCTTTTTCGTTGTCATTGCATTTCCCATACTAGATGAAAATAAAGTGTTAAAAATTATAAACATTCGGTTAACTTTACTCACATTTAAATATATTATGAAATGTTTTAAACATATGATAATAATCAAATTATTTTTTTATAAACCTTTGGACAAATTTCGTCCGGTGGTTTGGGGCCCTGTCGTTTCCGCGGCGCCCTGCACGGTGGGTTGTGGAAACATCTCGTAGGATCGTTGCAGGGGGCCCCGGCGCGTGCGGGCCAGAAGCAAGGCATCAAGTACGGGAAGCAGGACGATGGGGGCACGCAGTTGGGTATGTGGTGGCAGGAACGGGCGGCTAGGGGCTAATGCGCAATGGCTTATGTTTATGTGATTGTTGATGGGTTATTTTGTTTTGTGGTTTAGTTTTTTTAGTGTTTGAATGAAATGGGGCAAGTATTTGCTTCTTAAAAAAACATAGTTTGTGTAGACCGTATATAATAGGTAAATCTAGGAAATAGGAAATAAAATAAATATTGAAACCACTTTTTAGTAATGCCTATCTAGTAGGTAGAAACGGTAGAAGTTAAATCAATGAAGATATTATTATGATAATAATTGCAAGTATAAAAATTGATAACTTACTTTTTGTAAAACGCAACTCGATCGAGGTGTTAACTCAATCTAAACAAAAAATTGAAACATCTCTATTTATATGTACATAATAATACAATGTAAAAAAATAGATATTAATTTTACTAACCGGTGAAGGTTCATATTTAGGTTTTCGTTTCAAAGATATCTGAAAATTAAAAAAAATGCATAGGCTGGCAATGTAGAGACATTTGCTAAACTAGTAGCTAAAATTAAGAAATTTTCTTTCTTAGCTAAAAATATTCATAAATTCTTAAATTTATTATGAAATAGGTATATTTAAAATGTCTTAAAAATAATTTTACCTTCAAACCAAAACAATTACTGCAGTCAACCATGCACTTAGATGGCGAGCACGGCGCAGACTAAAATGGATAATAAAAGATACATTAATGAGATATAATATTAAATTTATTTCTATCCTGGATTTACAAAACATCTACGTACCTTACAGCTGCATTTTCCTTTAGGACAGGATGAACACTACAGAATAAAGTTATTTTTAGTAAGAAGGTCGTCACAAAATACCCAATTTATTGTTAAGAATTTATACTCACTACTGGAGGGCATGGCGGGTTGTCCTGAAATATTTATCATATTGTAGTATGGGTGTATCTAAACTAAAATATGAAACGCTTCTAACATTATACTAATTATATCGTAGAGTAACACATTCTCAGATTTATTTTCTTCTTTTAATAAGTTTTATTATGTATATTGTTTTAGATACATACGCAAGGAGGTCCAATACATATCGGACAACATGGGTCAGTACATCCGTTGCAGCCTCCACACTATAATCAGATCATAGGTAAGTATAATTTTGTTTCTCTAGTTACTTAAATAGGTTAGTAACTTAATAAATAAATACCTTTAAAGATGCTGGTAAGTCGCTATTACTCTGAAAATAAATAAACATTAATTATTTAAGTAGTATGTAGGCACTTCGTATTAATTTGTAGGTAGTTATTATAATACTAGGTTATTTATACTACTACATTAATATTTTTACCTTATGCCTACAACAGCCTTTACCACAGCATATTTGTACAATGGCAGTCTGTGGAAACACTGGTTTTTCGTCTTTGCGACTTCTCTTCGATGTTTTCTTTCCAACGATGGCAATGTTCGACATTCCAAACATATTGTGCTCTCTGTCCAAGCGTAGGATAGTGGATAAACATTTATCTCCGAAGCTGAGACGACGGTCAATGACGTCATCAGATTCTCGACTGCAGGTTGAAGTTGTTGAATTTGATGGCGATATTGATGGTGAACTGAAAATATAATAAGTTTGTTTATTTACTGATTCAAGAACTTGAAAGTATGAAAGAAAGTTAAGTGGAATACCGAATACATGTTTAAGGAAAGAGATGTTAATTTATTTTAAGCTAAATATAAGGCTCTTGTAGTACCGAAATAATTCCATAATTTAATATTGACAGAGATAGAGCAAAGTGAACGAACATTTCCAATATTTTGTTGCGAGATTCCATTTGGTTATCGAATATAATGTTGTGACAAAATGTAGTGATTGATACTGAATAAAATTAACGATTCTTTGGTTTAATGCAACAAATACCTTCTAGCTTCATTTTTTTCTCCTATCTCGCACTTTAGCACCCGTTAGTGCGTTTATGTTTCTGGAAATATATTTATTTATTGGATGATAGACGCGGTGAGAACTATAATTAAAAATTTATAATACCAACCTAGATTCTGCATAACCCTCTTGATCTTCCGTAAGCCACTTCATCTTGGTCAGTTTTAAAATATTAGCGTGGTTCCTTGTGTCCTCGACGTCTTCCTCGACGATGCCTTGTAGATCACTAGTTCCGTTTGATATTTTCTATAATAAACGTATAAATTAAAATAATTAAAGAAAATGAGGGTACTTTAAAAAAAAACCTTCAAATATTGCTCATGTTCTAATAATTGTGCGTTTAATTATAATATACGAATTATTATTTTGAAACCTTGGACGAACAACAAATTAATACATAGTATTTTTAAACCTCATATGCCGCGGTAGCTCCCAGAAAGGTGTCTTCGTCGTGTCTATGAGATTCCACTAGCTCATGCAGGGCTTTGGACCTTTCTACTTGAATTGGACGATCCTCGTTCATCTATAAAGTACAAATTTAATATGTTATTTTTTATCACTTTATTGAGGTAAGTAATCATGTTCGGAGAATTCCAAAAAAATTACATGAGAAATCCGTATGGACTTCTCAAGAATAGGTCCAAATCAGAATATGCCTTGTACAGATATATTATGGCAATATTTTTTGCTTATTATGCTTACAATAAGGTTGTTCAAAATACCGTTAGATCATTATCACCCTGCAGAGAGCTGTGGCCGTGGACAGCATTGTCGATCGGTTTCACGTCATTGACCATGCATACATAAGTGTAGAATACGTTCTGATCCGAAGCACTATTCCTTAACTTCATTGTTCCGACTCGATTGTGGTACTGGTTATTTGAATTCATGTTATGTATTATTATTGCGTGTTCATCGTAAAAAGATGTAATGAAACGGGGAATTTGAAACCCATCATTGGAATAACATAGATATTAGGTATACGATATAATTTTTCTTACGCCATGGTTCAACTTCAATCAAAAAGACATCAATTTGAAACAACCGTCATTCAATTAGTTTTTTTGGGAGTCGCGTGATAGAAAATTCGTAGAAAATCCTTTTTGATTTGGTTTTTTCGTTAGGTCTAGTTTTTATGTGATTTTTTGTGGGTTCGGCATGTGTTCCTTCCAAGAAGCTTATATTATCTTATACACTGGAGATTTCGGTATGAACATTTGACGTGTAACAAGAAAAATGTTGTGTTTTATCACTTTCACACCTAACTTGGTATTGCCACTGTTAATACGAAGTTTTCCCAAGGCTACTATGTATGCTGTAATATTCTGTGCAAAAGGTTAGTATTTGTACATGAGTTTGTTGATAAATTGCCAACAACGTCATTCAGAAGCATTGTTGGATGAGACAATTATTATTTATGCTAAATAAAATAAGTATCTGAACCAATTATTAAAAAGCGATACTCCCTGATTATGGGTAGTTACCATAATAAAATTGTAGCAACTCTCACTTTGACAATATGGCATAAGTGTCAAAAAAATTGCGTCGCTTCGAATATTTATGTTAATATTGTTGCGTATTTAATAAATATTTTCCGAATATAAATAATGTATTGCATTGTGAAAAATTGCAGAAGTTTTTGGACACCAAATTCTGGCATAAAATTTCACAGGCAAGTGTATATTTACGCTATTTACAATATTCCTCAATACTCATGCATTTACCTGTTTAGAATCATTTTCATGGCAAAATTGTCAATTTTATCATCATTTTAGTAATCAATCATGCTAAATATCTTCTATCTATCTTCTTTTCCTAATAATTTCATCATTTTTCAATAAACCAATTTAACAAGTAAGGTAACCATGATGACGAGTTTTTACGGATAGCGAAGAGAAAATATTGTAATAGTTAACAAAATTATGATGAACATTTAGAACACCATTTCAAAGATTTTTATACTAGTAATGAAACAACGCACGACATCGATATTGCACTCACATGTGGTTTTATGTTTGTTCTTCTTTAACATAGAAATTAATAGTTCTTTTAACTTACCAAATTTTTTTTGTTTTACTTATTTCAGCTTTCCAAAAAATGAAATAAAAAGAAATAAATGGCTGTCCATAGTGCCTATCAAGGGTAAAATTTATCAACATGCCAGAATATGCAGTTTGCATTTTAAGCCTGAGGATTACGGTCCAGAAAAAAAATACCTTTTGAAAAGTGCTATACCTTTTTATTTACCACATTCTTGTTACTGCGTCTCAACTGTGGATAAAGTAATTTTAATTATATTATAATTAACCACCATGAAACCATTATATTTCACTGAATATTTATACTAAAATAACAAAAGTATTTACAAAGTACCTATATAATCTGAAAATGTTTTTAGGCATGTAACTAGTAATGTATGTAGCACTCATTTTAATTAAAAAATCGTAGTATGAGATCAAAAGTTATCAAGCGTTATTTAAAACTATCATTCTCTACCAATTAAAATGGTATGTACCTATAAAGATGATAATTATTCATGTAAGTTGACCAGTAATATTATAATATAAATACTGTTAAAAATATATGTCGTTATTATTTATAGACCATGATTTTTAGTTTTTTCTATTTCGAAAAATCCTGAATATACAAACCAGTGTGGTCACCCACAGAAAGAGACAAAAAACAACACTGACGTCATTCAAGGTTATATTTTCTTGTGACAAGTTAATGGTCATAGTGCAATCTCCAGTGTATTAGATATAAGCTTCTTGGTTCCTTCACACGCTTACTATGTGCATTTTGGATATGTGATTAATTTAGGTATTTACCTAAAATCATAGAGGGACAATTTTTATTCACAAAAGCGAGCAAACATAACACTTGATTTTGTGATATAGACCTTCGCTAATTTTAATCTACACGTGATTCTAATGGTTATAATTTAATTTGGTTCATTGTATGGGAGCATAATTATCTGATTAGGAAGTGTTGTCAGTCACCGTCATGGTTTGGTTTTAGTGGTTTGGGCTTTTGGGAATGTGGAAGTTGGCTATTAGTGGTACTTATGAATTTGATGTATAGCCATGGATACTATAATATGCTATAAATTACCTAAAAATACTTTTTATACACCTGCTGACCTGCACTTTTATTGATAACTATAAAATTACTTGCGTGTAGGTGGGTACTTAACAATGGTATGTAAGGTACCTAGACTGTTTTAATTGAACAGGAGATTGGAGTTTGAAATACTATTTACATTTTAATCAGCAATAATAAAAACTTATCTAATTGTCAAGTTTATATCACGGGTTGCGATCACCCCATTTGAACGCTATAAATATCCTAAAAATAAAGAAATACCTACGTACCTACGAAGATTCTTCACAAAACTTACATTAACTACTCTACCAGTTAATTAAATGACGTCCAGCGGCCAGGTGTGAATGACATCGCGTCAAATAAAAAGAGAATTCAACAAAGGAATAACAAAAAACTGATTTTGCAAAAGATTAACGGCCACGCTCTACGCGTCTCATGTTCGAGCAATTATTTTTATAGCCTTTAACTATTAATGATGCTTCGTATGTATTTAATAAGCTGGTATCGTATACCTGGCTAGTGAGGGTTGTAAATTATAATGAATGAAGTACCTAGTCCTTTTCTTGGATATACAGAGCTATAGCCTATGTATTCGTCACAACGTAATATTAAAACTTGAATGTAATGTAGTTGTTCTCTTTTGTGGATACGTTGAAACTAATAATACAGATCTAATTTGACCTTATTGGACTTATAGGGGGTAGGTATACATTTTTAGTTATTCTCGCTGTTTTAAAAAATATAATATTTTCGATGTTTGTATGTGTAACTACTTATAGTTTTTACAATTTAAAATAAAGATAACTTTTATAATATAATGTAAGTATAATGTTTGATATTATTCCATAATTAATATACTTAGTACCTATTCACATTTTAAAGAGGAAGATCTTCAATCAAACGCCTTTAATTAATTACATTTAAATAAAATACGTGTGAACGTGATTCATCTCTTCAACTGCTGTAAACCTTTTATTATTTATAGCTAACATATTATAATTATTTAAAATATATCGTTCCCACCTATAGTCCGAGATTTCATAGGACTATGGTTATTTTTTTAATTCGTTAGGTACTCAAAAGGTTAATATACATTCACATAATACTTATTATACCGTTTAAAATGGCACAATTTTTTCCACTATATTACTGGTTTCTTCGTAACAAGTGACAGTAATTTATTAGAAGATAATTCCTCCCTATTAGTAGATATATCTCCATCCCTTTCTTCTGCAACTTGCTGCTACATGAGCAATTCAATATCATAAACCTATAAAAAGTCTAACAAAGATCCCAACAGGAGCTTTTAATCTGTATCAAACGGTTGAGTAGCCCTGCACCAGGGAGCCGGCTCTATCGGAGGCTTTGTACCGTATCATTTATGCTGTGATCACACCGCCATTGCAACATGTGACCACAATATAATTCATTGTACCAAATACATTGTGTGAAGGTGATGTGATAAACATGTGTATACGGAAATTAGTTAATATGAACACGGTTGTTGTGATTTTCGTTTTTGTTTTTAAACTGGTTAACGGCCAGTTTGGAAGTAAGTAGTCTAAATATTTAAGTATGTACTCATAAGAATTTATTAAGTAAAGCTGTTGAAAAATTCAAAATTGCACTCAAAGTTCGCTGATATTTATTTAGGCAACTGGTTTTTGTGTGACCCTTATAAAATAACTGAGTTTCAAAGCAAACCTACATATACAGACAAACGAGATCTCAAAATATTAAGTTGTCTGTTTTTTATATTAAAAATACCAACACCTATCTATGTCCTTTCTCAGTTCTTAAACTATCTTTGTACCAACACCAAATCGGTTAAGGTGTGCAGAAGTCAGATACAGACAGACCGACATAATTTCTTTTGTATTTATTAGGTATATTAGTAAGGAAAGAACTCGGGGATCATATGCATATTCAACGTTGAAATAATTTTAGAAATCGGTGCAGTAGATCCCGAGATACGCGTTCGATCAAAAAGCAAACTCCTCAGGTTTATATTATAAGTTTTTTATGTTTTAACATTTAAGTAAATAATGATTTTAAGACGCCATATCCTAAGGCTTTGCCAACAATAATAATTTGTTCTATAATTTGTGCTCTGCTTAACTGATAAAATACCTTCCTTTAGAAATATCTCCCTTTAATTCTTTAATTTTAACCCAATTTTTAATGGTATTGTTGGATGACATTACCACGTCTGACATCACTATTGAATAATTACATACAATGCATTCAATACAGCCTCCATTACCAGATCATATCTATCAGAGGCAAGGTCATCAGTAATGATGATGGCTCATGCAACATTGGTTTAATGGGACTTCCACTAAAAATCAATGATAGTAGAGATTTAATTATGTTATATGGCATTGGTATTGTTCAGGCTATTTTTATTATTTAGGCAGCCCAAATATTATTAAGAGTAGGCAAAATAGAGATAAGTATCTAATAACATAGATTTCGTACGATTACTTCTGATAATAAAATGTTTATTACTTTACCATGTGTAAAAGTAATCCATTCTATCATACTTATTTTTGTCTAATTTAATTTACTTTCAATTAGTTTGCAGTTTGTGTGTGAAAAGCTACAAACATCCAACCATCAATCTTTACTAATAGAATTTAGATTATTTAAACAATAAATTTAATAATATTTCAGGTATATCAATAAGTGTAGGCGGTCGTCAAAATGTGGACGAAGATCCTGGAAGCGTAAGTATGGATATATTTTGCTCACAAAGTTGATACTATGAAATTGTTTTAATATTTATTTTTGAACTTTCTTTTTCAGGCAGCATGTCCACCGAATACCACGTGTGTTCCGATAAGCGCTTGTCCATTGTTAGAAGATTTACTTGATTACTCGTGTTTTTCATCAGACAAGTAGGTATTCGTATTATTTTAATGAATTAGCAATTTCATATTTTTATGGGACAGTAGCTAGTTTCGCCCCGATTCAATTTGGGATAAAAAAATAGCACAGGTATTTAACTATTTTAACAATCATACGATATTTTTGTATCCTCTGAAGTGGATCACAAATTTTCGAAGTTAACGTACACTCATACGCTATTAATGGATTTCAATATTTTAATTTATGTAACATATTAATTTTGTTTTATTCGTGCCAATCAATGCATAATTTTAACACCTAAACAAATGTATCAATACCCTAACTTTCATTCTGTACTAAAGGTACTTCCACCGCCTGAACGAGTTGACATGCGGCAGTTCAAACGAAGAGGACTTCGTGTGCTGTCCTTCTTGCGACTGTGGCAAGGTTTACCAGCGGGGGACACCAGAGTGCGGACAGAGCATGGTCAGGGGGGTAGACTATAACGGTATGGGAACACATCCGTGGGTCGCGAGAGTCGGGTTTACTAGTGAGTACATGTAAATAATTTTACTTATTCTAATAAACAATTTTTATGATGTGTTAACTCCTAATTCCGTAAAATTCAAAGCATTCACTTCGCCATACCTCCATGTAGGTACGCAGTTGATGCCAATTGTTACAACGTGAAATGAGCTAATGCCAATAAAACCCCTGTTTTACAATCTACATAGTTCAGTGACTCATATCATAGACCAACTTATGGAAAGATTTTCCTCGAACCGGTTTTACTCTATTTTGTTTTAATTATTTTTTTCCATTATACAATTAATAGTTACGAATTTATTTCAGAAACATCATTTGGGAGTTCGGACAAAGATAAAGAAGCATTGCGGTTTGCTTGTAGCGGCTCCATCATAGCAAAGAGAATTGTTTTAACAGCTGCTCATTGTGCGCTGGCAAAACCTGAAGGATACAAATTGTAAGAATATTTATTTTCTTTTACAAATATTTAACTTTATGCTACCTTAATGTGATTTAATATAACTGCTTTGACAGTTCGTAATTGTTTTTATTTAAGGAAATCTTGCGCGTATTCCACGATGCTTCCTTTTATTTAAGCCATAACAGAAACAGAATTTATAAATACTAAGCAAAACAAGGTCCTTTTTTATAACACATCAATTTTCTCAGGTCATCAGTAGTAGTAGGCGAATGGGACACGGAAAGAAGTACGGATTGCAATGACTATTTCTGTGCTCCCAAGGCTCAGATGATAAAAGTGGAGAGCGTCTCCGTGCACCCAGGCTATGAGCAGAAGATATTCCGACATGATATAGCTCTTGTTATATTGAAGGATGAAATTAAATATTCAGGTATGTTCAAAAACTATAAAGTAATAAGTTTTCCACTACTCACCCCTTTAGCTATAATGCGTCTATTAAATAGTTCGTAAAATGCGCATCAAAAAATTCAATAGTCTAGGATTTATTTCTTTCCCGGCTCCGGCACGGTGTATCGTGAATCATGCTTAATTGTAATATGTAGATTGTAGGTATAGAATATACCTGTTGTAATTTTGGGAACCCAATATTTTTTGCCAATATCCTATGTATATTTTTTTACAAATTTAGGTATAAACGACCTTCACCAGGTCAATGCATATCACTAATCTGTAATTGTTCCAGTGACAGTCGCGCCGATCTGTCTGAACGATAAGCCGGAAATTGTGATCAACGAGCGGGCCATGCTTGTCGGATGGGGGAAATTATCTGGACAGACCAGCTCGGTGAGTTAATTAGTTAAATTATGGCTATAGTGTTATTGGTTAGCCATTCCTAGATAACCTATAAGTTGCAATCTTATCCCTGGGATCCTGATGCCCTGTGATCTTACTAGCAACTAGGCTTATTGTTTGTCAAAGACTTTAGATGTAACTTACCGTTTCAACTAAGTTCATATAGCTTCAATGATTTGAAATATGAAAATGCATTGACGTGCATTCCTTTCTTGAATGTATGTTAAGGCGGAGATTTCCCTGGAGGTTATCTCGCATAAGATACTCATAATCCACGGGCTATGTCGAAAATATACCTTAACTTAACTCATAATATAGTCTCGTCTTTGTTACTAAATTTCTCCATATTTCTGTCAAAACCCCTATAATTCCAACCAAAACTACACAGGTAAGCCGTCAACAGCTGCTAGAAGTGCCTCTAGTACCTCTAGAAACATGTGAGCGTATCTTCGGCGACTCCGTGCCGATACATGAGGGGCAGCTATGTGCGGGAGGAGAAGAGGGAAGAGACGCGTGTTCGGGCTTTGGAGGAGCACCCTTGATATTGAAACGGGATGGACATTTTGTACAAGTGAGTCGTAATTATATTTTTAAAAATTAAAAAAAGTTACTGATTTTGCGTCAATTTTTCCAAGCAAAGAGGTAAGTCTATATAGCTGTAAGGTTATAGCTGTTTGAAGTGCTAAAGAAGACTCTGTACCGAAACACGAAGGGCAGCTATGCGCGGGCGGGGAAGAGGGAATAGACGCGTGTTCGGGCTTTGGTGGGACACCACTGATATTGAAGCGGGATGGACATTTTGTACTCGAAGTGAGATATGAATTCTATTTTTGAAAATAAAAAAAAAGTTTTCAACTTTGGCGCGAATTGTTCCAAGCAGAGCGGTAAGTCGTCAAAAGCTGTTAGAAGTGTCAACTGTTTCTTTAGTAAGGTATTTTAGCTCTACCTGAAATACAATTGCAATTATGAATTAAAATATGTTTTGACATGTATATCATATATTATTTACCTCTTTCATTTATTGTTATTTGTACAATTATATTTTCAGATTGGGATAGTCTCGTTCGGTTCAGAAAACTGCGGCAGCGAAGGCGTCCCGAGCGTTTACACAAACATTGCACATTACTATAAATGGATCATAGATAATTCACCTTCTTAAAATACGTAGGTGCTTATAAATGGGAAATTTTTTCATTGTTTTAAAAGATTTTAACTAAACGTAAAAAAATCTGTTAATTTTCAATCAGTCTATGGATTAAAATCTAATTTTTTGGAGACACACACCCTTAATAAAGTGTGTATTTCAAAATAGATGCACCTTCATGTTCTAACAATAATGTAGAGTAGGTAGTTGTAAGTGCATAATATTATGTTAAGCAATATTTAAGGGCCATAATAAAAAGTGATAAATTATTCATAACTTGTTTTTGTTGCACGTTGTATGTTCCTAGAAATCTAAAGCATATTCATGTTCAACATAAAGACTGATTCAATTTTAATTTTGGCATAGATACCATTATAGAACCTGATCTTTGAAAAATGTATAGGCATCTTTGGTCACGAAAATTCCCTAGGACTGTCGTGCTTAAAAGCGAAGCTGCGAGCGCTTTTTTGTATTCCGTGTCTATGTTTTTCATTGCAAATGTTAAGGATTTACGTATATGGTACCGTTTCGTATAAAAATAATAATAACAACAATTTCTTTCAATATTTATTCATCGTTGGTTAACCAAAACGTAAGTCAAAGCCATATTGTTGTAATGTTCAGCGCACGGCGGCGCCTCCTTGAGTATCGAACAGAGAGTCCCGATGAGGTCTACTTGAGCATTGTCCTGAATGTTTTGATCGAATTCCTGAAAACAAATTTATAAATATGAGTTACATTTCATCATTGCTCCTATAAAATAGCTCTAAAATCCAATCTAAAATGTTATTAAGATCTAAGGTGTAGATATAGTAGAATATTTTGCGTTACTAGGGTGGATGGTCATCCATCTTAAGAATCTATCTCGAAAGATCTTAAACATATTATAAACTAATCATTCAATTATAGCATTATATTATATACCTACTAGATAAGGTACTACATATAAAACAAACTAAAATAATATTAAAATTTCACCACAAAATCACACACAAATGTGAAAAAACTAAACGTACCTATAGAAATTAGAATATCGAGTGTTTGTGTATTGATTGGATACGTGCATTACGACATTATTAAATAACTTACTCCATTAACAATGACGGTCGGCACGAAGGTCGGGGCGATCAAACTAGTAAAGTATTCGCTTTGCAGCTGTAGGTTTGTTCCCTCGTTACCCACGACGCAATGTTCCACTCTATTTGCTGGAAGTCCTGCTTTTTGCACACACTGAAACATTTTAAGGAAAAAAATTAGGAATGTTATAGTAAAACTATGCACATTAATGAAATTATACTACTATAATTTCATTAATGTGGATCTCGTTAAACGCTATAAGAGTTGCTATAAACAATATTCTACGAAATACGTCTACATGTCTGCTGCAACCATTTATTTATCAAAGCTTAGTATTCTATTGATTTTTTTTCAGGAATTTAGTTACGTTTCTTTCATTTACTACTGGTCTAAAACAAGTTTGTGGCTGGAACACTCCTAGTAAGCAAATAAAATTGTCAACGACATCCCTTAACTCCGACAGTTTACAGCATACTACGAACAGGTAAAACGAATAGTCTTAGCAACTTACGGTCAGATCTCCCTGCGCTCCAGCTCTAGTTTGCATTTCACAGGCGACATACGCGACTTTCAATTTGTCGCTCTGTTTCTTCATCATATTCAAAGCGCAGTCTTGGACCATGTTGCCCAGACATTCCCCTGAACCATGCTGACACTCGAAACCGTCGTTGCCATAGTCGATACTCTGAAAAATATTTATGCCTAATACATAAAAATACTTTTTGTTAATTTACTATAATTTTTTATTAATTTAGTTAAGTACATTCAGGAATACTTACAACTATGTATAAGGAACAAAAATAAAGTTTAACTTATTGGGCGGCCTTAATAATAATTTAATTAGTTGTGCCTTAATTTTGTAATTTAATTCATTGCCTCTGCAATGAATATGAAAATTATATTATCAAGTAGTTAAGTAAAGAAACGCATAATAATTAATAATATAAATACTTTATAATCAATAGATTATAAAACACACCTCAGTATGCAGTTATTTAATCCGCTTTACATAAAGTTTACTAAGAAAACTAGCTTCATGTCAATGAATGGCAGTCATGCCATAAGGTTTCCTTAACTACTAACTGATGAGATGATCTCTTCTATTCATTATTCATATACTAAAGTGTGAGGTTCCGTGTCCCGTAGTGGGGTGAGGAGTAGATGCAATAAGGCCCTGCGCAGACGGCACACTTTTTGTGCGATCGAGTCTGCGGCGCACAAAAAGTCCGCATGGCGCGCAAAAAGTCGGTCGCGGATTTTTCACAGACTCAACGCACACGACGCACATGTTCCATCATTTTGTCGGCAGATCTGTAGGGATGTAGACGCTATGGAAATCGTGCAGAGATCGCGAAGTATTATTTTGTACATGAAGTTCAGAAAAAGAAGAAGAAATAGAGAATTTTGGGTACATCCTATACTTTCGGAAAGATTACTGAAGGGACAGTTCCATACTAAACATTCAATTCTGAAACAACATCCGGCAATTTTTTTCAAATTTTATAAAATGTCTGTTACTACATTTGATGAGTTGCTATTTATTTTGAGACCTGCTTTGACTCATTCAGAAACAACAATGAGGAGGTGCATTGGTCCAGATAATAGATCTCTGGCGCCATGATAATAGATCGCGTGCGTTACGTCCACCCCTAGCAAATGCAGATTGCCGACTAAAGTGTGCGCCGTCTGCGTTAGCGCGCGTTGAAGCAAACGTTCAATTTTTTTCACACACTTTTTGTGCGGAGCGGCGCGCCGCGGCGCGGTGCGGTCTGCCCGAATTACACGGATTTTTTGTGCGCCGGACTTTTTGCGCGTCGTGTGCGTTACTGCATATAATTGCATAGGTTCTATTTTCACAGACTAAAAAGTGCGTCACGGATAGTCTGTCGTCTGCGCAGGGCCTAAGCAAACATCTGTTTCACTGATTGGTTTTCTATAGGGACAAGTAGGTGATCAGCCTTCTGTGTCTTGCCAAACCGAGGCATTATTTTTCTTCGTCTCCACCGGGAATCGAACCCAGGACAACTAGGTTCTACACTCACGCGCTAACCACTGTACTAAGGAGGCGGTCATTCATTTACTGAGGTGCAACATTAATACCTCGAAAGATAAAGACTTTTCTTTGAATTCAATGTATTCTGACTTACCCTCGACTTTCCGAAAGGTATTAGGCGCAACTTCACATAACTATGTAGCAAGTGTATGGCTGGTTGGAGCTGCCTTAGTATGAAACTTTTGCTGTCGGGACACTCGCTCTCATAGTATACTGCTAGACGTAACTGAAAGATGACAAAATAATATGTAAATATATTTACTTATTTAGGAATAACTGCTCCAATGAGGCTCGTTTAAGAGTTTATTGAATCGATAATATTTTATCTAGGTAGATCTAAAATTATCTTTATTTTTAATTATATCTCGCAATTATCTATCAATATTATATATAGTCCGATTCTAATCTAGGGATTAATTTTTAAGTGCTTTTGTATATTGCGTATTTTTTTTCTATATAACTACCTCTATTGTCTATACGAAAAGTAAGAGATTCATGAAAAATTTTTAAAATAAAGTTTGTACAATTTATCCAGTGATGAACTTGATTACGACATAAAAGCTCTACATAGAGTGATATAATATAGAGTCGAATAGGCCTGATAAACCACTTTTACTGACCCACATAAAATGTATATTTTGACCTCACCGTGCTTATATCAAATACCGGTTTTTCTTATTATAAATTGCAATTCGTTGTCTATCTTTTACCAGATGATATATTAATATTTAGCAATGCTAATTTTCACAGCGAAAAAATTAGCATCTCTCACTTTCCCTATAAAAAATAAATGCAGCTATAGTTAGATAATACAGAATACATATTTTATTGGTATATTTTTTAATTATATATAACGTTCAGGTAGTAGTAAATTGCTTCGTATAAATCTTCAGCCATTTGTGTAACTAGTTAATTATATACAGTACTCCCAAACTGATAATGCGCATAGAAAAATTCGTGACTGTTCGGCAACTGTCATATTCCCCGAGCCTCCGAAGACGATATGTATATAGAGTGGTTAAATGTATTTTCTTCATGCATAGTTTATTAGAATTATGAGTTTTATTGTGATTTTATGGTAAAAGAGATAAGTAACGAAATTTGTTTCGATAATTCAATGTAAGTTAATAGCGAGGATAAGCCACACGATTGCGAATATATATTTGTTGTATTGATTTACTTGGAAAATTCTATACTTAGAATTACTATTAAAGTGTCTTACTGAAGCTGGCGTAATGGTGGATGTATGGAAGGTTAAAATAAGACAAAGTTTATATTTAAAAAAATGATTTTCAAACACTGGTTTACATTTAAATTGTGAAATCTAATCATTAAAATCTCAGTCCAAAGGATTCACAGAATCAGGGATTATCTCTATTTCTGATATCGTAGAATGATCAGAACTTTCATTATGCTCTTATAAATTTTCACTTTCCCCACTGCTATCTGCTACCTTTGTAAATAATCATTATACCGGAAAATTCAACTTTGATACAAAACTAAGAAGGGTATGTAGCAGCAGCTCTATATAATTCCATACAGAGATAATACGTGCGGTCACCACCAACATAAAAAGACGACTGACGGATTTTTGAATTTTTTGACTGACAGGCTACCGTCACCTATCGCACGAATTGTTTTCGATTGTGTATGACTCTGAATTGACTCCTATTTCTTTAGAACAAGGTGCAAGATGCAAGTGCATTGTTTATGGCACTTACGATTCAATGATTCGGGGTGATTCGGGTGTTTCTGGAAATACGATAATTAGCGAAGATCTGCATGCGCATTATTAATTTTGGAGTACTGTACCTATAGGTAATCGGTAATATTTCCTTCAATTGAAATACTTATACACGCAGTTACCAAATTATTACGTTATTTCATGTATTTCAAATGAATACGTCTTCAAATACATAATATATGAATATTTAAATCAATGTGAAACTTATTTTTGTTGCCACATTTATGTTGCTGAAATGAAAATTCAAGGTAACCAATATTTTTCTTGTTTGTTTATTTATTACATTATTGTTAGTATTATAATAAGTATATTCGTTACTCTATTCATATATTTAACCT
This sequence comes from Colias nastes, assembly GCA_907164665.1. Taxonomy (NCBI): domain Eukaryota; kingdom Metazoa; phylum Arthropoda; class Insecta; order Lepidoptera; family Pieridae; genus Colias; species Colias nastes. Next base: position 54,270 of record CAJQZM010027964.1, on the reverse strand, counting down.
TCATACATAACTTCTGGCGTAAAATTTTCATAGTCAGTCAGGCGTTTGTGTTAACTGTTTACAGAAGCATCGAAGCGAACAAAAATGTTCTACAAAGTTAATTGTTTATGGACTTGTTACTCGCATATATTTATAGTTGAATTAGTTATAACCAGAGAATATGGCTACTATTCGGGAATCATTTGATTTAATTTCAAGAAATTGTATTGGGTCAATATCAAAATTTTACTGCTCTTATGTAATCGATATTTAAAATATTTTTAGGTCGATTTAAAGGTTCTAAAAAGTGCAACTTATATTTTAATGAGAGATATTTATTAAAAAAAAAAACATTTTTACACTTTTTTCGGCTTCAGTTAAAATTATGTTTTCAAAGACACTTCGTCCTTGTACCTACCTCTTTTCAGGAGGAAATTGGAAATTACCTTATGAGGTCCCGCTGCATCACTAAAACAAAACAAAGTCACTGACACAAGACATATTGTAAATGCACGCATCATGTTTAAAAAAAATTGCAGTAAAAATTGCACTGTTCACTGAGATATTTTCATTTGTGTAAATAACTATAATAGTATAATACTTATATATATACGTGTTAACACTTTGTCTGCACTGCAAGAACTGATATTGGTTCGACTAGAAATCATGTTACTTTTAATTCAAGTCCATGTTATTAGGATTAGTAGACTAGCATCGATCGTTATGGTCAACAGTAATGTCCTTTAGGGTCACTGTCGTTAAAGGCCAATGGGTGCATCATGCACTGCTGGATATTGAATAGGCATATGAAAGTGAAGTGTGAACTTCTTTATTTTAAATTATTTTTTTTGTAATAATGATAAGACATCATTCTTAATTCTTGTAATATATTTTATGATCTACTTCAAATCGAAAAACATATTTAATAGAAATTGGATTTGGTGTAGTGAGACGATGTTTTGAAAGCAATTTAGAAGCCTAAAATTACTTTAAATGCCGTGTATTTTTTTGTTAATTAGACTAATAAGTAAGGGAATAATCTTGTTAATACTGGATAATTTATATTGTAATATTTTCTAGTCACTTAAGATTGGGGAAAGGAAAACTACACAGGAGGTTGCAAGAGTTAGGTAATATAATATTACCTAACTCTTGCTAATATTCAAAAGAAATAATATTATAATTCCTACTAAACTAAAGAGACCATCGAGTTGTTTTTAAATTCTGGTTACAATCTTTTAATTTGTTTACTCTTTCCGATCGAAACGTGTCGATCGAAACAATACTTACTTCATTAATATAATAAATAACAGTTTTACTTACTTTTCCACGGTTTTTTTAATTTATTCTTACTATTCAGTTCTCAAAATATCATACATATTTGGACGTAAACTGTGTAAATAACAGCAAATGATAATATAAAGATCCAATACGGTTGTATTAAATATATTGCATAAGAAATTAACATAATAATGATTATGAAATATAAAATTTCCATTTATTTTTCACGGGCATTTTGTGTAATATATTTGTATTTTGCACGGTATGGATGTATTTCACCGTGATGACATTTTTAAATTTTGACTGTGTCGTCAGGCGTCATCTTGTAAACAAAGAATAAGTAATGTTTTTACTACTAGATATTTTTACGTAATAGGTGTCAATATTAATTAATCTATGTTGTGATTTAGTAATTATGGTTTATGTTATCTATTTCAAATAATGTGCACAATATGTTTCTATTAGATATTATCTTTAAGGTACTATTGATCATAATCTCTACATGGTACGGTACATGTGGGTGCATTAGACATTACTATTAGACAAAGTCACTATAAATTTATACAAGGCTATCCACAGAGGCTATCTATTATAATCCTTAATCTAGGTAGGTACCACCTACGATACCTACGGATTTCAAAGAGGTTTTCATTAAAACTCAAATAGAGCGATTTAAAAGCAAAATTTATACAGTTACAATGACTCTATACTTTGGTAGAAATAAAGGTAAAAGTCAAAATTTGTAATGTGAACTCGAAACAAAAACAAAAAAAAAATCCTGCTCTTACATTTCAAACCCTTATCAATTGTAGTTATAAGTAACATAAAAGCTCTATCAAAAGCCAGATCTATGACAAAAAAAAAATACAATATTTAACTAGTGTGTAAGTATTTGAAATTAAAAAAGCAAAATTTCAAAGTCCCTTTCTAACTAAACGTTTATTCTTCTCCGTGTATGGGTCAAATACAGAACATAAATGTTTTCTTGATCCAACTGTAGAGTTTTCTGTACAATAATTTGCTTGTATTAGCGATTGTTCTTCTGGTATGTTTGTCTGTAAGTGAACCATAGAACTTTGATAGAAATTTCTTATCCTATCTTCGAAATCGTAAACTTCAGATTCAGGCCTTGATTGGACAGTCTTGAAGTTGTCTCTTGTTTCCGTACGAAATGAACTGAAATAAATTTGGGGGGCTTATTTATATTAAAACAACATATTTAACTAACTACAAACTAGAAATTATAATATGGATTTAAAAAAGCATTGCTATATTATACTTAGCTTTAGATCTTCGACAAAATTCTGAAACTATTTTAAGGGGACATATCGGGCAAGAGATACTAGAAATAAGAAATACTATTATTATCTTTCAGACAAATTACTAAAATAAATCTCGTAGGTACCTAGGGGTCCACTGCAATTTATTATGTGTTCTTATTTCTCGGAAATCTTCCTTGAACTTAGATTTATCGTACATCGATTTGGGTCGACTTAGAGGTAGACGCCATTTATCAATAGATGGCTTTGGCGATCGAATCTAAAACACGTTTTAATTGCGGCACCGATTAATGATAATATTTTACTTGGATCCGATACACTAACATAGCAATAAAATTATGCTTATGTTTGTATATTTGAATACTTTAAGTATTAAGTATTAAGTAGTTATATACCTAGGATTTAGGAAATAGCTAAGATATGATACTTGCCCAAGGAGTATTGGAGTATGTGTAATAAGTCATAATATCATTGGTATTGGAGATTCTGTTCATTTGTTCAGCAGTGAAAGGTCGATGGTGGAGCCTGGTAGTGGTTAGGTACGGATCCAATAATTTTTCGAAGCCCTCGTGGGTAGTGTCCAAAGGCTCGATCCCTTTGCTAAATGGTTCTATAGAAGGCTGTGTTTAAAATATTTTCATTCTTAATTTAAAAATTAGTATCTGCAAACATTCCTTAAATGAACTGTGAAAATTGAGGAGGATAAAACTTAAAACTTGACGGGTGTTTTTCTTTCGTCATGCCTTTAAATATTTATAGCTAGACGTCAAGGTTTCTTCTTTCCATAATAATTTTATATGTTTTTGTAAATATTTAGTTAAATACTTACCGGATCTAAAGGCAATGAAGCTGGATGTAGAAACTGTTCTTTAGCAGTAACAAGTCGACTGGGTATTGTTTGTTTTACGAATGAACTCTGCGTTTCTGTGATACCGTGCGCTTTGTAAGACGGCGGCCGTTCTGTTAACTGTAATTTATGATTCTTCAAAAAAAAATTATTAGTAGGAAAAGGGTCCAGCGACATATTTTAAGTTGTAGAGTGTGAAGGTAAGGCGCGAGATTTGGAAGCTTGACTAGTACTCTACATCGTAGGTAATATATCTCTATCTTATTACATACTTATTTGACAGCATTTTATATGTATCTACCCAAAATATTTCATTGATGGGATACTTTATATTTCTTCAAGTTCGTGTTAATTTTTAAATACCATCAGAGACCCGGCATGAAAAATGTTTTGTAAAACTACTTAGTTACTGAAAGACAAAAAAATGTTTTAGTGAATAATATTGATAATAATGAATTTACCGTTCTAGGGGGCGGATAGATGTATAAATTTTCCGTGCATGATGTGTTTTTACTGTATCTTTCTCTTTCAGGTTGTTTTACCCCATAGTGCAAAGCTGTTTGCGATCTCGTCAATTCATTGGTGATGTTATAGTTTCTGCTATAATTTTTCTCCCCTTGAATAGGTTCCTTCTGCAGATTATTGTTTAGTATTTAGTACTAAGAATAATTTAATAAAACATTTTTTAGAATACTAAATCGTATAAGTATTACACAGAAAATACAGGGATAGTATATTAAAAAAAAACAACTTCTTCAAAACCCATTAATTTATAAAGTTACTATGTGCGATAACACTTCCGATTTGTTATAACACTATAATTTCGTCATGGTTGTGAATCAACATGTACCTACCTACGTAATATTGAAGTATCTAACTATAAACAAAAAATACATTTAGTACCACACTATGTAGAGTTTCTGGGATACTTTTCCATCGACGTGCTATTGTTTCACTAGATATTCCAGTATCGGAAAATTGTCTCACGGGATAATCTAAATTTAATCTGTCCCAATGAATAGGAGACTTTTTATTAGGATAAGATGCCTGCATTTTCAATACAAAAAGTGTTTACTATCGAACCAAATTTAAACGTGTAGTTTCTGTGAATTCTAATGTTGTGTTATGTTGAATCGATTACCAGTATTGCCTTGGCTACGCAATGCGTTAAAATATTGTTGTGGATGTCTTTATTTACCATAGTTACTATTGTTTTATGACTTTTAAATATGGTAGTAGTAGAACCAGGTAAGTAGTGGTGTTAGAACATTGCAGGCATGCAGTTCTCAAAATTATGCTATGTTTAGATCGTAGTAGGGATAGGAGGGGCTAAAATAAAAAAGGGGATATCAACGCATACTTATTTTTTTCTATTAATAAAGTTACTACTATCCTAAGTGTTGTAACTACCTAACTTTCTAATGGTAAAAGAAGTTTGGAAATCCGTTCAGTATTTTTTGTTTGTATTTCTAGGAATCGAATAGATAGTAATATTTTTAGGTTGACGAACCCATTTAAGGTTTATACACATAAGGATAGGTGGTGACGAAATAAAAAATATGAATTGGTAAAAATCCGTTTTATTTTCACAATGACTGAAATTGTTATGAAAACACAATATACGTGTTACAACTTACTTTAAAATACAAGACTGAAGGTAATAAATACACATAGATTACACTGTAGTTTTGCTATTAAAAATTAATTAAAATTGAACAATACATCCATCAAGAATTAACATTTTCCCTTTCTCGTTTTTTGAAGTTAATAAACATAATATGCACACTAAAATAATTATCTACACTTAAAATAATAAAAGGCAGTGTCCGCTTCCATGCATAAATTTAGTTTAATCGATAAAACCACAGTGTAATACTAATTTGCGGCTAAGAAAGTACTATATAAAACTAAGTACTATACAATGTTAATTAATCAATTTATTTAATTCAGAGCAAATAATTAAGCCTCGTATACACGATATCTTCTTTCACAAGACAAGCAAACATTATTGGCAAAGAAGTTATAAATACGTAAATTATTATACTACTTTGAACAACGAAAATAAGTTAATAAAACATATGTGACTAGGATTATGTTTAGGGAGTTAAATTAGTTTTAATTTTATTAACAAAGCGTAACTTATAATTACATAGAAATATATATAAAATTTAAAAATAAAAAGATCTATTTCATTTAGCAGAAAATCATTTTAAAACATTTCGATGAACAAAGTTTGACTCATTTCTAGGCCTGAAGACCACTTCAAATGTTGAAGATATTTGAAGAATCGATAAGATCAATGCCAATATTCATTCATCACCCATTTCGCACTGAGTCGTACATTTTAAGCTAAATATAAATAAATTATATTAAGAACTCTACGAATATACAAAATTAATACAAATCTTACGTTACTAATACAAATTACATCACAGTTCAATAAACAAGTCAGCGTGAAACATTAGAATACCGACAAAAGTGAAAATCTTTTAGAAATCGAAAGTTTTAAAGTACTATAATATTTATAAGCTAAAAATTTGGTGAGTTTGTTCAGGGTACTTCGAATTTTAGGAACATATACATACGTACACCCGATGATAACCTTCATAAGGTCCTGACTATCAAATAAAATAACTGAATTGGTGACTTATGATAAGGAGTACCGAATGTACGCTACGACAAACAAACGTAATTGGAAATGTACAAATTAGGACTGAAACTTTCAGTCAGGTTATACAAAACGTTACATATTAATTACGTATAAAAGCTACGTTATTAAATGGGTATAAAATGATTAAGAGCAAAAATTTGTCTTCTAAGCTATAATAGTAGTAATGAAGTGACTAATATCGTAGAAAATATCGTTTCATTTTCGATGATAAAAATAGAATTTTATATCCCGTTTACACTAATGAATAATGAGCAAGATGAAAGATCTGTTACAAAATTGTCTTAAGTTTACTTAAATTCAGTTTCATAAGTGAGATTTCAGCTAAAACTAGCGTCTAATTTGTTTACGGGTATGAAAGCAGCGCCTGCTGCGGCCATGCGATTTTCGCATCTATTCTCTTGTACGCCAATATGAAGTTCTGTCCACTTTTCTCTGACATCACTTCTTGAGGGCAGTCATTTTCGTTTAGCATCGTTTCTGCAACAAAAAAAATATATTTAAAAATTTAGTTTAAGGCACCAATTAATAGGCCATTGAAATCATACATTGTATGAATGTGCCCCCCTGGGTTTAAAAGTTTAACTTGAAATTTGTCACAACTTCTGTCACCTAACGCGACTGCAAAAGGTCGTATCTTAACATTTGTACTGTGATTATAATGAAGCTTACCCTCTCCGTCATGCAACGTAATTGCGGGTTGGTGATTGGAGTCTCTATAATATAACACGTAAGAGATTTAATTGCATACCGATCGCTATACTGATACCCACGGCGGTAGCGGTGCCGCTCTGGTTTGAATAGGCCTTGACGGCTATATGGGGTCACGGACGAATTCTACCTATACCCGTGGCCCCGTCGTTGATGCGGCTTGACGGAATACAGTGGGGTTTTGGTCGGTAGGAATCCGACATAACCCACGGCCCTTTCCCCGGAGGCCGTGGGTATCTATGCAAGATTTCCCCACTTAAAAAAAAAAGGCCATCATGCAACGCAAACAGCGCATAGTCCTGCGGGTTGGTGATAGCTGCTGCATGTGCGAGCGCTCTGCACAGGTCCCTCGCCCTTGCGCCGGGCCGGCACGGCAGCGCCACGCGGCGGATAGAACCGCGGC
>CAJQZM010027964.1:29829-47091 GCA_907164665.1 Colias nastes | reverse complement strand
GCTCGGCACAGGTCGCGTGCCCGTGCGCCGGGCCGGCACGGCAGCGCTACACGTCTGATGGAGCCGCGGCACTCATCTGGTAGAGCTACACGTACTACCGCCACGCCGGCACACTCGCGCCCGCCCTCTGCGGACCCGCGACGCCACTGTGAACATTATTGCATATTAGTAACGTACCGTAGAATTACTACTAATTACGTTAATATTTAAACAGATTACAGCAAAAATTATAACGGATTAAAATCAGCAGATTAATTATTATTCAAAGACGGCAATCGATGAATAGCAGTTTCAAACGTAAGTAATCTTTTTCTATATGCTAATCTGCAAGTAGATAACAGATGCCGTTTAATAAACAAGATGTTTCGTCGCAATTTGTTTGGCTTCAAATCGAAGTAACTAAGGAGTTTCTAATAAAAACATACTTATTGCAGAGCAAAATAAAAGAGGTTTTAGCATAATCTTGTGTTACAAAATTTACTTGTAAAATATTTATTATTAAGTTATGATACTTAACATTATTATTATAAGCTACTTACAGGACCACTACTATCCGGGCCAGTTTCCGGCGCCAGTCGCTTCAGCACAGCCACAGCAGAGAACAGCGCAGTAAGATAGTACCCCCCCTCGCCCGCCAACAACGCGGCCGGTAGGAGCCCCGCCATCAGTTCCGCCTCTAACTCCGCACAGAACAGTCGACATCGAGCCACCGTCCACGCTAGTACTGGGAGCAAGTCGTCCGCGCCGAGCGTGCGCTCTCCGCGTATCTGGTAGAAAATGGAAACAATATAGCATTTTGTAAAAATAGTAAATAATATTAAATATAGGTTTGCCCAAGACAAGTGGAAACTTGGAGATAGAAGAAGAAAATGAAGACTTTTGCATTATTACTCTGATTGATTACTTTAACATAAGATTCATCCTTAATTTTAATAGTTCTGAGGAAATAAAGAAGTAATGTTTGACAAATTTATGTTCGTATAAGTAATAATAATGTGGAGATACTAACCGCATTAAACATAACAGATATGGCAGCAAGGAGATTTTCCAATTTGTCCAAAGGAGAATCCGCTTCTTGCATTTTAAGGAAATGTTTTGAAATAACAGCCAGCACAGCTGACGATGGTACTTTGGTAGATTCCTGCAAAAAAAAGCTACAGTTAAAGTAAGGACAAACTTAACTGTGGTCCAGTATATAATATAATATTTCTACAGCATTCAAGCAAGTTTCAAATGATGGAATTACGAATAAAATAATATGCCGTTTTAGAATTAAAGTAAGTTAAACAGACAACACAATTAAGTAATATTCTGTACTGAGAGTAAACGTAAGTTAAGAGTTACTGATTTTAACTATAAGTGTAACAAATGTATAAAATACGATCTCTCTTTACCGACATTGTAAGTTTTAACATTATGGAAATAGCAACGTACCTTAACTCCAAGCTGCAAGGGCGTAGCGTGTTGCGCGCGTTCGATTGCCGCGTGCAGCTGGCGCACGTCGGCCGCGTGCCACGACGCCAGCAATGTATACAGCTTGGAGCGTAACGGCCGCACTACCAGACGGTGCATCACACCTTCTAGTATTGCGTCAATGTTCAGAAATTCGGTTGGTTTTAACTGTAATAGAAAAAGTTAATTTATTAATGGATATTGGAGAAGACCTTTGATTGGGTGGGGCCATAAACAAAGAGAAGAAGAAGAAGAACAGGTAAATTTAGAACTTATTGCCTAATAATATTTATTTACTTCGAAAGTAGGTTTACAACATTTCTTATTTCATATAGAGTTCTGATTCTGTTTGAGTAAGTTAATGCAATTCCTGTAATACCTACATAATATCTTGAATAGTTATGGAAAGCATTTATTTAATTTTAAGAGAGAGAAGGAATACTAGAATAAAAAGTTACCTTAAGCCTCTCCTTTTCAACTTCTTTCTCGAACTCTCTCTCACCATGCTTCACGAGGTAATTCTTCATTCCAGACATAAACTGTCTCATATTTCGCATCATAACCTGGAAATAAAATCGTCTCATTTATTCAAAAAATAAAACAAACGCTTCAAAAGATAAGAACAGCATACACTAAAATATTTGCTTTACTGCTTATGACGATTAGAACTATTGAATCCGGTTTCGTTTTTATCTCAACAAATAACACCATCAGTAAATAACTCATTTATTATTTTTAAATAATTAACGACTTCTGTTACCTGTGGGCAAGTTTCCTTTGAGTCCAGTGTACAAGCGATAAAGTTATCAACGTTTTGTGCGAAAGTGGTGCTCTTATCCTGCGCGAGATGCAACGCGTACGCACGCAGCGCCGCACCCGCACCGCGCGACGTTCGACCGCCACGGAGCGCACGCACTCGGCCGGCTGCTGCTTGAAAACGAAACATAAATTAAGAAAAATAAATACAAATAAATCGCGTGTTCTGTCTTGTAAAAGTGTGTGATTTAGCCAATACTGAATGATGATGAAAAGTGTATATTTATCATTAGCTGATACCCGTAGCTTCATTTGCGTGGTAAATAGTAGCATGTGTGCTAATCAGACTATAATAATTTAGGTATCTCTTTTCCAAATTTCATACAGATCCGATCAGCTGCTTTTGTGTAACAAACTGTTTGGATACCTACATTCTTACAAAATATTCTTATTATAATATTGTGTGACACGTGTTGTAGGAAACGTGCTGTGGTGTAATTGTCCAATGTGTGACATTAGGAGCAATGCGGCGCCTAATAACTACTATTTACCAGTATTAACTAGATTATCCTCGCTAATAGAGCATTGATCTCTAATAAGAAAATCGATAATTTTCATAGCTGAGATGACCATTGACCGCCCAGTTAATACGAATGGTAAAAGTGACATGTTTGGTCTGCTATCAGATTTACATTTGTTCATTACTTTGATTTATATTTACAATTACAATGTTTTAAAATTTATAAGTTTCCAAAATTCTTTAACAGAATGATATCTATTAAACTGTTCCTAACATTGCCGAATTAGCTGCACGTGTTTACCGACGCCTGTTTTTAACGATTATACCTATTACATTTGTTTTTTATTTGTACCTAATTGTATCTCAAATGTATAGTAATAAAAAAAAATTCTTCGTTTCAAATCAATTTCTTAATGTTAAAAAAATCACTTCACTATAATACTTATAATATTATAGAAATTAAGGTCGATGTAGAATCAGTCTACCTATCTGTATTTTAGTGGGTTAAACGTTTAGCACAATCTTAAAAGCCACTTCAGACATATTGATATCGAGATAACTTCAAGTACCTAGTTAGCTTTTATATCTAAACAGTGATATTAGAGGGTAGTCCTTCTACAAACGGAATTGAAAGAAGTTATGATGAAAATGTTCATTTGTTAGAATATAAATTATAAATACATAAACGAAAGTATTATGTAAAAGTAAGTTTTACGCCCATAATTCCCCTTAAAAGTAAGTTTTACGCCCATAAAGCCCCTCATCTCCTTAAAAACCTTGTAATGCTATTATAAATATTGAAAAAAAAAAATGAAAAACAAGTCTTTACCTACACAGATACGAATTTGTTATATCGAAATCTTGTTCGTCAACTTGGACAGGTTCCTCGTCCGCGTAAAATACCTTTTTGATTTTTCTACAAAACCCTTTCCACAGGTTGCATACTGTTTTTATGAAACGCCGGAAAGGGTTAATGTATTCAGCCTTTTCCTTTTCATTTTCCTCTTGAGCCAGATCTGCACAATGACAAGCTGGAGGTTTGGCCACAATAGTAATTTTCCTACACTCACTCCGCCCACTCAACGTTTTACACAAAGCTGTTAGCGCATCCGTTCTTGCCAAGTGGTGTTGGAACTTCGGCTGCATCAATTTTTCACGAGACACAAACACCCAATCACTCTCGAACACAAACTCACTGATCGAATCACAACGAAAATTCTTGATCGTCGTCAAAGCGAAGACTTCCTCCCCTACCGGCACTTGCACATCTGTCGGTGCAGGTTTCCTTTCTTTAAACGGAGAATCCCCCAATTCTGGGTCGAATATTTTTAAGCACGTCTCACGTTTCACACTTCGCTCACTTTCCTTCCCTAATCTTCCTTGGAACAATTTTGTGAACCACTTCATGACTGATATCCTTGCGGTTTCTTCCCGCTACCACGAACGATCTAAAGCAATGAGTTCTCATTCAAACTAGCTTAGACTAAACACAGGCCGTTGGCAGATCACTGCGTGTTCTATCGGGGAGTGAGTACAAACTAGTAGCACGCGCAGACCTTTAGCCTTTAACCATAATTAATTTATTTACTCCGTCAATATTTATAATAATTGATAACAGCTGTACGTTGCGGTGCCATTGTTCGTGTCCTATTTAGAATAATTAATTTAAATAATTGCGCCTAATGAGTCATAAAATCTTTATCTGTATGCAACGAGTGTGATGTGCGAATCTGCTTTGATTGCTCTTATCATAGAAAACTTTTGTCACATGTTGCAATGACTCTACTGTATTGAATTTATACGCATATCATATTAATGGAGGCATATTATTATAACCATATTATGTCAATCGACATTAACTTAATTTCATAATGATATGACTGTCACGAAACGATCATTATACCTAAATTATCTGAACAATGAATTGTTTACATAACTGACAACTAAAACTTAATTAGTTTGTTTACTTGCTTTTTATGTGAAAACAAATATTGAATGAAAACTCATTAGTGTCGTGACTTTAATGTATTCATTCACATAATGTCGGTGACATGATAGTAAGTTTTACTACGAGCTATATACAGGTAATAAAATCAGTAATAAAATTATTTATTGACAACGGACCACTTTGGTCACGACACCTGGTGTTCAAAAAAAGAACTAGTTTTAGTGTGCACTTAAGTACAGAATTACTTAATAGATTCGGTAATATACTTGATATTACCGAATCTATTAAAAAATTTTTTTTTTTTAAATTAATAAAAATTCTTTAAAATTTCGTACTAAAAATAAAAGTAGAGTTTATTGTGCGGTGAACGGTTGTAGTAGTAAATCTCATACGAATTTAGAAATTAGTTTTCATGCTATACCTAAACCTGGTAGCAGTTTTGTTTATGTTGTAAATTATTTCGGAAAAAAAGAAAAAGAAGATCGATGTAAAGCCTGGCAGCGTGCTTTAAAATTGAAAAATATAAATCCGCATATGAGAGTGTGTTCATTACATTTTCAAAGGAATGATTTTATTGTACCAAGTAAGTTGACAATGTTTAAGCTCAAATATAAATGTAAATATAAATCTAAAACTAATTGAAAAATTTGTTTTTCAGGTGTTATTACTAAAAAGATGACTTTAAAAAAAACATGTGTTCCATCGTGTAATCTACCAAGCTCTGCTAGAGAATCAAATAAAGCTAAAAAAAATATAGAGGCACGACATCAGCGTCTAGTAAATCGGAGTTTAAAGAAGGATACTGTGAAAAAACATAATGATATTAATGAGGATTCATTAATCCATTCATGATCCAACAAATTGAAAAAAATCATTTATAGAAAACATAAATAATTAAAATTGATGACACTAATTCAATGTAAACTTATGGTTAATTCTTTTCTTGCACACAATACGTAGCCATGTTTTTTAAGCCCCGCCCACTGGTCCGTTGTCAATAGCCATATAATTCATATCGACACATTTGAAAGACATCATTTGAGTGATACTTATAAATACATCGAATGTAGATAACACATAACTTATTGCATTCTAGTTTCCAATTATATATATCAAAATACTTAGTATGAATTATTATAAATGTTGTTGTGATAATATATTACATATTAACATGGCCGGTATAAGGATAAGATTCGAAAGTATTCATTAAAAAAAAGTAACATAAAATAGGCACTTGCATTACATGATTTTTTTAATAATATGTAGGTACTCGTTACTTGATCAATGAGATTCATCTTCACATACAAATATTGACATACACTCTTCCGTCTAAAATAAATATTGTAAAGAATAGCATCATATTATGATCGAGTCGAATGAGATAACGCAGCAGTCCAGGATTTTCCCAGTCGACCCATTTTTAATACATTTTTTAATACACTTAATTTATTATAAAATTGGTCTCATTCTATTATCACGCCGGTGAAGGTCGACCTATGTTCGGATCTTAGACCATTAAATAACATCTGTAGGTTTTTTTTTTTATGGTAAAAAAAAAAAAAAAAATAACATCTGTAGGTGACATAACCATGAGAACAGCTGCATCACTGATATCATTTTGCTAAGGTTATTAACATTATACAGGGTGTTTTGCACATGGACCGACATGATTTTTTGGGGGGTGGGGAGGGTCATGTGCTATTTTCCCCCGTGAGACCCAATATCCTAAGTCTCACGGTAGTCTAGATATGTTTTTTTTAATTTTTTTGAAATCTACGCGAAATCTTGCCTTTAAATCGTCCTAACTTTTTTGTTTGTGGTTATAATACCACAAAACAGAGTATGCTTGTATTCTACAATGTTTTCTTATTCTAAATAAATCATTACATGTTACAATTGATATCCACAAAAAAACTTCTGAGCTTTCAAAGTGGTAAATCGGTGTAAATGTTATGAAAAGTGACAACTTATCAATTCATTTAAAAAAAAACTAAAGTTCATTTTGAATTTAGCTTTTTTTAAAAAAGTTCTTTACTTAATACCCTTTCTAACGTTATGCTACATGACAGAAATAATACATCAGGGGTCGACCTAAGAGATACTTTGTTGCTAGGGTCAAGATAATGAAAATACGTTTTTTATGTATATACATACTAAGAGAACTATGTTTTCGCCCGAGGCATTACCCGTGTGTTGTAATGAAAATTCCCAAGAAAATGCAAGGATTAACCGCGTTAAAAGAAGCCTAAGACTCTCTAGCCTCCTTCCTAACTATCTCCAGACTACAGGAACTAGAATATTAAATATCTCCGTTCCGACTTGAAAAAGAGACTAACAAATATACATTTAAGGATAATGATAGTAACTAATGATATACAAAACTTGAAATTGTTTGCTCGTCATTGCACGCGCCCGATGTTACGTCATTGCGTCGTTTAACGAGATAACATTAGTGAATATATTATATTACACGTGTATATTCCGTTCTAATATAAGACTATCGTCTATCTTTCGTACAGTGACAAATACGCCTTTCAAACTAAATCATTATAGGTCTGTGGGGTCGATAACATTGATTGTGTGCTGCGTATGTACCTACTAGAAAAGGGAATGTGTTTGTGATGACCTATCATTGCATCTATTTTAATATGATGTTTTACACAGTACAATAATTAATAAGTGTTTAAATTTGAACATGACTAATATTGAACATGTTATGAATAATAATATATAGGTATAATTAGTATTATTTTTTAAGTAAGAATATTATTTTGTAGTTGTTGATTTTACTTATACATATTTAGAAATAAGAGACTTTATAAGAAGCTATTTTGGAAATAAAAAGTGTTGTTATGAAATATAATTCAATAGTTTAGTAAATAGTTTATGCTCACCTAACAATGGGTCAAGTCTATCCCTGAAGCTCTTGGCACGAGTCGCAGCGGCTGGCCCTCTCCGGGGAATCGGGGATTCCCACTCGCATGGCTCCTCCTAATTGGGTAAATGAATATATTATGATCTTATTTATATACTATGCTTATATACTAGGCTTATACTATGCATATTGAGATAAAATCATAAAATTGTTCTACAATGATTAAAAAAAGAAAAGTTACAGTTTATGACTAAGTATGATACGATTACATGAATAAGTAGATATTATTGTGCTTAGATATGGCTTAGATTAAGAGAAAATTAAGTATTAAAATCTGAAGAGATTTTAATACGAAGATAGAAGTATCTTCTTTTTTTACATTGTATTTTTGTAGGTATTACTTATACTTACAGGTTCGTAGTTTTGTTGTCCATTAGGCGGTAAGAGGCCATCCCACTGCGAGCTATCCCATGGCTCCGAAAATACTGTGCCATCATCGCTAGCCTAAGCAAAAAAATATTATTCAATATTATGCAGTATAATTATTTGGTTTTATGTCAACATATGTATTGAAATAGAAGTCTGAAATAGATTTATACTTTTTCTTATTAAATTTTTATACTTTTTTAAAATGTAGAGCTGCAAAAATTCAACAAAAAATCTAAAAAAAGTTGTTAAATTTCAAATAAAAATAAAAATTGTATCTTATTTATTCATAGAAGACGTGGATATGAAAATATACCTGTTCTGATAGTGGTCTGAGATCATGAACATTATCATAGCATGAGGCACGAGGCGGTGAACGAACTTCTTCAGGTAACGCAGTTGGATCTGATGTTAGATGCAGTTCTGGGAACCTATGCAGATAGATAAATATGAAACAGAATAAATTACAAGCACGTACTATGTAAATGAATATGTAGAAAAAATATTAAATTCAACATTTTTTTTTCAGTGTAGACGTTCCCATCCTAATCCTTTTGTTTTGTTTTATTCACATTTTTTCGTCAAATCAACTCAAATTAAAGTTACGTTTAACACACATACTTACACTACTACACTTACATTAACACACCGCATAATTTGCAATCATATATTTATTATGCATACACATTTTAATAAATACCACACACCCCGTCTGCCCTCAACTCACTCACATCATTTGCGTTTACTTGCTTCTTGTAGTACCAATCGGATAATAACTTGCTATTATTTTGATAAACATATGAGTCACGGCGTTGCAGTGACCATATTTATATATTTTTCACTATTATATCATTATGCAGGATATTGAGGAATTAAACTCCGATTTGGACTCGTTTCAAGTGGCGCATACGATTGTTTGTGATATTGAGGATGTAAATAAACACTTAAATTTGAATAACAGTAAAAATTTGAATTTCCTTTGCCAAAACATTAGAAGTATAAATTGCAATTTACCTAATCTTTTTACTTTCCTACAAAGATCAGCAATTACTTGGGATTTTCTCATACTCACAGAATGTTGGCTTCCATCTGTACAAAATTTACCTACAATCCACAATTATCAAGCCGTAGCTACTTCTGTTCACTGCACCCAAAATGAGGGAGTTGTAGTTTATTACAATGACAGCCTTAATGTAGTCCACGAAGAACCACTTATTTGCGATGCTAATTGTATCTTATTAAAAATAAACTCTCTTACTTGTATCCTTGCTATATACCGTCCGCCAAGTTATAGTAACACTACAAATTTCTTAAACTCATTGGATAGAACTCTTGGGGAACTTAGTTGCTTTAAGAATATAATTATTTGCGGTGACATAAATATTGATATCGTTCCTAACACTAACGACAAACGAGCCTACGACTACCTGAATATTTTGGCAACTCATTGTATTTTACCGAGTCATACTCTTCCTACCCATGGGAAGACGTGCTTAGATCATGCGATGATTAAAACGACTTTAAAGGCTAAATGTTTTGTGATCGAGTCTTCCATCACAGACCACGAATGTGTAGCCATTTCTTTAGCATACAATCATGAAGTACTGATATCCAACAAAAAATCATCCCGTATAAACTTTCGTGGCCTTGATAAAGAACTTAATAAAATTAACTTTCAATCAATTTTCGATTCTACTGATGTCAATATAGCGACTGATCGTTTGGTATCAATTCTCCATCGCAATATAAAAGCTAACACAAGTTTAATTTCAATTCCGTCCAGACAAAGGATTGTCAAACCGTGGATTACCAATGCCCTTTTGCGTGTGATGAGGAACAGGGACAACCTTTATAAAAAATTTAAACGTAACCAAAATGATGAAATTATTAAAATCACTTTTAAGCGCTATAGGAATTTTTGCAATTCATTATTAAAAAAAGCTAAAAGAGAATATAATAAAAAGGAAATTCTTAATGCTAGGGGTAATAGTAAAAGTCTGTGGAGGGCTGTTAAAAATATTACAAACTATGATAAACAAAAACATAGTTCTTCAAATTTGATTTCATCTAACGATCCAAAACGCTGTCTTAACAATATAAATAATTTCTTTGCAAACATCGGATCTAACTTAGCACAAAGAATTATTTCCTCTAATCAACTATGCGCCTCTCACCAAACACTCACTTCAAATTCATCACCTCTCAACTCATTAGTACTACTTCCTACGAGTGAAGATGAGATCTCACTAATAATAAAAAATCTTAAGGACAGTCCTGCCGCTGGCAGTGACTTGATTACTGCTAAAATTATTAAGAGATACATTGATATCCTCGTCCCTCCAATTACCTACATATGTAACCTAGCAATGGATACAGGAATGTTTCCAAATGCTTTTAAAGTTGCTTTTATCACCCCTGTACACAAGAATGGAGATAGAAGCTGTGTCGATAACTATAGGCCAATTTCAATATTGCCAACTTTATCAAAAATATTAGAGCGCGTTGTCAATAAACGGCTAGTAAATTTTCTAGAGTCAAATAATCTCCTCTCAACAAATCAATTTGGATTTAGACACGGTAAGAATACCAATGATGCTGTTCATGAACTTGTAGATAATATTATCACCAATTTAGATGCCAGGCGTAAATGTTTAGCAATTTTCCTAGATTTGGCCAAGGCTTTCGACACAGTTTCTATCCCCCGATTGCTCAATAAGCTGGAATATATTGGTGTTAGAGGAGTCCCCTTAAAATTCATGAAAAATTATCTGAGTGACAGGTTTCAAAGGGTTAGGATAGATCAGACGGTAAGCGACAAGTTACCGGTCAATTATGGCGTACCCCAAGGCAGTATAATCGGCCCTACGCTCTTCTTAATATACATTAACGATTTGTGTAGTTTAAACCTAACTGGGGGTAAAATTTTTACGTTCGCAGATGACACCGCTCTTTTCTTTACCGACGTCACTTGGGACAATCTTTTTAAAACTGCGCAAGCTGGCTTTGACAGGGTCTACGATTGGCTTACAATTAATTTGCTTACCCTGAATGTGAACAAGACCAAATATATTGCATTTGCCCACAAAACTCACCTTTTACCATCACCGATACTATCCATTACAGCTCATACTTGCGACCACGTTTCATTAACCTGCCAATGTTTATCACTTCAAAGGGCTGATAATATAAAATATCTTGGTGTTATGATCGACCAATGTCTCACTTTTAGGTGCCACATAGACTCTCTTATTTGTAGGATGCGAAAATTAATCTATATTTTTAAAAGCTTAAGAAATATTTCTGATCGTAACACTATTAAAATGGTATATTTTGCACTAGTACAGTCGATAATAAACTATTGTATACTAACTTGGGGTGGTAGTGCGAAAACTCATTTGATTGAAGTGGAAAGGGCCCAACGTGTTATACTAAAGGTAGGTGCTGGTCTTCCCTACCGATTCCCTACTGCTAACCTTTTCAAAATGTGGGATGTTTTATCTATCAGACAATCATTTATATTACAAGTGATTTTGAAGAAACACTCCCAACTAAATTTCGATCCTGATCTCTATAACAAAAAACGCCGCAAGTACAACGTATGTCAAACCGTATCTTTCAACACTTTCCATTCTCACCGCTTCTTCTGCTATCTTGGTCCATTTTTATACAACAAATTTAACAATCTATTTAACATTTATATACAAAATAAAACTAACTGTAAAAAAACTGTCACTAATTACCTTAAGTCCCAAACATACGAAGAAACTGAAAATCTGCTATCTCCACCGACGTAATATTTTATACTTTTCTCCCAGACTTTACTACTTTGTACATTTTCACCCAAAATGTCTCCAACTACAATTACACCCAAATACATACACATTCGCACACTCACAAATACACATATACACATGAAATACATACACATTACATACTTGCAACATTACATACACACACATTATATACATTCACACTTCATACATACACATTATTCACATGAGTTGATTTGCTTTCATTGTATTTTTATTTTATTTTATAAGGTATAACTTTTCTTACTTCTGTTAATTAACTGTAGTATAGCAGTAGGTTATACAATCCATAGTGTAATTTTAGTTATTTAGTCTTTTATCACTAAGATGCATCATTTATGATCGTTTGCACCATCACCTAATAATAATTATTCTTGTAGTTTGTTATTGGTACGCGGGAGGGGCTGGTGACTTGTACTCCAGGTTCCTCGAAACCTATTTCAGGCACCAGTCTCTCACAACACTAGTTGATAAGCTCACTCACTATGTATTTGCAAGCAATGTATCTATTTACCTAATGTTGTGATGAGACAAATAAAGTTATATTTTATTTTATTATTATTATTATAATCCTAAAGATAACAACTTATGAGAGACTTCTATACCCTATAAAAAAGTCAATTAATTCGTACTTTATTTTGAAAAGAAAATCCCAATTCAGACTGCTCTGTAATGAAATAAGTAGGCAATCACTATAAAATCATTGTCACTGTACTAAGTATTTGATTATCATAGATCCAATTACCTTTGCGCAACAACTTGATGTACCGTCAGATGATGGCCACCATCATCGACACCACTCAAGCGAGATTCTTGTTCTGCCAGTGAAGGAAATGTACCATTTTCGCTGTTTGAACACTCATCATTTTTATCTGAAACCATAAAAATTAAAGTTACTTATCGTTACTATTCGTGATCCAATCTAATTATTGTGATCTGGGTTTTTAAACTTAAAAGTAAATAAAAGTTGAACTATTGAATTGTGTGCTTTATTAAAAAATGTAAATTATAAAATGCAGTTCCATCAACAGGTAACAATACAAAGTGTAAATGATAAAATTGTAATCTAATAAAATATTTGACAATTCATACAATAAGCATCCGAGACTATGAAATTCTGGGATTTGACTAAAGCAATTGTTAGCATTTATTAGCAATTACTGCTAATATACTTTTAATATTATCTTCATTAGCATAAAAAATATATTATCTCACTTATAAACTGCCAGCTGGAATCAACAGCCCAAGTCTGTTCATTCTTGCCTGCTGGTGGTTTGCCGCCAACTCGTGGTGGCTCCACTGGTTTCATTTTGGGCTTACTTCTGAGTGACACTAGATTGTCCACAGATGTTGATGTGTTGGGTGATGACGCTGTAAAATTATGAATATTATTTTGTTTGTTATAATATGTCTAAACTATAAAGTGTTCTTCAAATATCTTGCAGGATCTATCATTCAGTCAATTAATTAAAGAATAGTAATGAAATGCCTTAAGATGCAGTTGCACTTTTGGATAACATCGAGATTTATCTAAGTAAAATAGTCGGCTGCGATATCATTATATAGCCACAGAAAAAAATAAATGGATTTAAATCTTACGTGACAGTTCTTCTATGCTATGCATATCTCGGAGTGGGTAGTAAGGATGGTTCTGGCTTGGAGGTTCAGAATATCTTTGTGAGAGACTCACACCGACTCTTAATAGTTTTCGTCTAGTTACTGGTAACATTGCAGCCTGGAATTAAAACAAATTAAAATGAGTGTTTAAATTATAAGCTAAATTGCAGAATTCAATTTATTAAATCAATTCACAATTAATAGAAAAACATAATTTTAATAATATACCTCTTTCAGTGCATCAACAGGGTCAGCGTAAAAGGGACTTCCAGCATTATCTTTTTCGGAATCTTCCCCATTACAATCTTTCGAACAATCGTCTTCTAGCTTAACAGTCTCCATACTTTCTGCATTATGATTGTCCCTGTTTTTTAGAGCAGCCTCAATTTCTTCAGTCAATTTCTTATTCATATTTAATACAATATTTAATTTGTCTGGTCTTTTAGCCACGACATCACCTTTGCTGTTTGTTGTAGCTATTATTTCACTTGATCCGTTGAAACTCTTTTTAAGAGAGTTATCGGAGAGATTTTTCTTTTCGTTTAAGCTTTCTGATGAATTCAGTAAGATCATGTTTTCTTTTTCAAGAACGGATTGCGTACTTTTTGCATTATTTAATTTAGCTGTAAAATTAAATTATTTTTATTAGATAAAAACAACTGGAAATTTTATATAATATAGAAATTTTATTAGAAGACTATATTGCTTACGCAGTGTATCTGGAAGTAAGTCCGGTCGTTTGCTTTTCATTAGCCCATTGTTTACATTGTTATCATTTTCAGACTTCAGAGGCTTGAATGTGGTACAATTGTTACCCTCGGGTCCCCAAATGTCTTCGTAGTCACTTACTTTATCAATTAATGAACTACGGTAATATACTCCCGGCGATTCAAGGATGTCAGACTCCTAAAACATTTAAAAAATAATTCAGTACATATAGATGCTAGTCTCTGTTATAATATTATGTGTGTAAGGACTATGACGTTGTTATATATTATCTAAATCTATTCATGCTGTTAATACACTTCAAACAAAATGCTTTATACAGTTTTATGTTATTTATAATTCTTTGCTATTCTTACATATCTATTTAGCTCAAAATGTAGCATTTCCAAAGTGTATATTGCTAGGCAAATACTTCAGTATACCCCTACCTGATAATGTCTGGACTCCTTTCGAAGGGAGTGTTTACTTCTTCTCGATCTACCAGATGGCGTTGTACTTGTCGTGTTTGAATTTGGAGATAACAACTTGTCTCTACCACTTATTGGTGATAGAATTGATTGATTTGATATTGGTGAGAACACATTTTTGTTAGACACAGGAGAAGACCTCGATATAGGAGAAAATATTTCGCTCTTATTAGTTTGACTGAGAGGTGAAAATACACCGCTTTTTGAGGAAATAGTATCATTAGAAACGGGTGAATTTATTTGACTTGTTGGAGAAAATATGCCACTGGTGACAGAATTAGTACCGTTCGGCGACACGAGCTGATTAGGAGCGAAGCTACTTGTGGATTTTGTACACGTATTAACAACGGGATCAATTGATTCGGATGTATTTGTCTGAGATTGTTCATTTGGCGATTCGGGCTCAGTATTGTTTTGTTCAGCTATCTGTCTTTTAAAGCTTCCGTGTAAACTAGCTGTCATTGTACTTATACATTCCCCTTCTGGCGATAAACGATGCAACATGTTCTATACAGGAACAAGAATAATTTTTATGAGTGATTATACAACATATAAATATTAGTATGGATATGCATTCAAGCAAATACAGTTATAGTTGTCTAAATGCTAAATACATGCAACCGGCACACGCACACCATGCAAAAGAAATGCGAATTGTCTCACCTGATCTCCATTAGGCTCATTAAGTTTCCCTGTGTCTATACTGAACACATTCGTATTATTGTTTGAATTAGACGCAAGCGTTAGTTGCAATCGATCACTCTGAATATTCTCGTTTATTTGGTGGTTATGTATTTGTGTGTTATTGACGCTGAACGTAACCGTCGTTGTGACGGTTATGTTTCCATTTGAAACTTTATTAATTGGGCTGAATAGAGCGTCGGATTTAGGAGATAAGGAGATCTTTGAAAAAGGTGGTTTGGCCCACCTCGGTGGAGGCGGGGGAGGGGTGGATTTAATACTGTGAGTTTGTGTCGGTGACAGTTGGGGTGGATTCGTTGTAGGAAATGTGTGAGGTTGTGTAATGTGTGCCTGGAAATATGTTAAGCATATTAATTATCGCTTTAGAATAGAGAAGCATTGTACAACATTACGTATCGTTTTTGATGAAGAATAAAGATGGTGCAATAGGTAACTACGAAAATAGTAAAATAAAAATTTAAGCCATGTTTATTCTTCTTGGTATTTTAAGCTGAATAAGGGAAACACTTACCGTACTAGACATAAGATTTAGTGTGTTAGGTGGGGTGGGTCGAGGCGCTCGTACAAAGGTTCCGTTTGGTTTTGCCGGTGGTGATGGAGCATTTTTCCCTTTAAATGTACTTAAGCTTTGGCTTTGGCTTGGTGGGGAGCCAGATGTCTCAACTGGAGACATTTTTAAAACAACGTTCTGATCCTTATCTGTGCTAAATATATGCTCTTTTGAATTGTGGCTCGTATCTGTAAATTAATTTTTGTCTGTGACTTCAATAAATCAACACAATTTACACACACAATTATAATAATCATTTAAAATTTGTTTTTGGAAAAGAATTTAGTACTTCCTCTCTATTATAAAATATTAAATTATCAGTCTTATAAAATCTTCAAACATATTTCCCTGAATAAAGTATACTTACTCGCATTAAAACTGCTAAGACTAGATCCCGTATCCGAGGGTGTGACAGCCATTGGCACAACGCCATTTGCAAGCTGACATGGCGACAGGAGATTGTTCGGGTTATTCTTTGGATTCGCCATCGGGTAGCCCCAGAACTCTTGTCCAAGCAGAGCCAAGGAACTTAACTGGTGTCTACTCTTCGCTTCTCTGAGAGGCCTCGGTAGTTGTAACTGCACTGGTAACTCATCACTGCAAATGAAATACATAGTTCGATCATTACGAATATCAATTATGACCAAATTTATTTCTGCTAATTACAAATTACGCAATGTGTTTATTAATTAATGCGATTATCATTTAATTTGTGTCATAATCAAATATTATTTGTTGATTTTATTTCACACTAATTACTGAGTAAAATAAATACAATTAAACCAAGCAATTTAGAACATTGAACATTATTATAATGCTTCTTGGTTTTTCAAAACTTGGTTCCAAAAATCTTTGTTATACACTGAACAGAAACTAGACTCACCAACATTGTGAATAATGCGCAATCAATTCGGGGATGTTGTCGAATCTGTTGTGCGAGGTCTCGAGGCCGATGCGACCGCCCGAGGCCTGAATGAGGTAGTGTTCGATGTAAGGGCCCTTGTCAGCTGGCAGGCGGACGCTTATTGCCATTGTATCCGGCTGGCTCGACTGGCGCACCACGAAGTTCTGGAACGTTCGTTGCGAATGTAAATTTATTGCCTTGTTATGTGAAATTTGGATACGTTGGAATACTTTATGTGAAAACGAATATTTTAATACATGATTTGCTATTATGTTCCTAGTTCATCGTTTTATTAGACATACATAAAGACTGCTAAGAAAATAATGTCGAGTTAAATTCGCAAAAAGATTTGCCTTAAACAACTAATTAGTAATTACAATAATAAATGTTGCACCAAATATTACACGCTGAATGCCTATTGTTATTTAAACAAGTTAATAACGTCATGGCGTAAAATCACATTGACATAGTTAAGTTCAACTACAACTTACCCCTTCTTCCTTCCCTTGC